>AWOL01S0001966.1:501267-514339 GCA_000715115.1 Nicotiana otophora | reverse complement strand
TATATATATATATGAATATATTGTGAATTGTTAGATAAAGATATTAAAGAATGAAAATCGCACATGCTTGATTTTCTGTTTAAATTAATTAATTGTTAAAAGAAATTGTTTTTCCTTCCGAATTTATCTTATAACAAATATACTCTCCTTTCGGAGGTACATAATAAAATGTCCTTCTTTCTTGTGGAGCGGGCCAAACGCTGTATCTATAGATCGTGCCGCACGTCCCTCGGCAGTGTACACGACACTCTGGATCGGGCTGTACGTCCTCGACAGAAATCGTGCTTAATAATAATAATTACACGATACTTTAATAGTTGTTTCAACTTGGGAAGATAATTGATAAATTGGAGAATCCTTGAAATATAATGAATTATTATTCCTGCTTGTTAAGGAATTAATTGTTATTCCTGTAAATGAGATTAATTGATAAATTGGAGAATCCTTGAAATATAATGAATTATTATTCCTGCTTGTTAAGGAATTAATTGTTATTCCTGTAAATGAGATTAATTGATAAATTGGAGAATCCTTGAAATATAATGAATTATTATTCCTGCTTGTTAAGGAATTAATTGTTATTCCTGTAAATGAGATTAATTGATAAATTGGAGAATCCTTGAAATATAATGAATTATTATTCCTGCTTGTTAAGGAATTAATTGTTATTCCTGTAAATGAGATTAATTGATAAATTGGAGAATCCTTGAAATATAATGAATTATTATTCCTGCTTGTTAAGGAATTAATTGTTATTCCTGTAAATGAGATTAATTGATAAATTGGAGAATCCTTGAAATATAATGAATTATTATTCCTGCTTGTTAAGGAATTAATTGTTATTCCTGTAAATGAGATTAATTGATAAATTGGAGAATCCTTGAAATATAATGAATTATTATTCCTGCTTGTTAAGGAATTAATTGTTATTCCTGTAAATGAGATTAATTGATAAATTGGAGAATCCTTGAAATATAATGAATTATTATTCCTGCTTGTTAAGGAATTAATTGTTATTCCTGTAAATGAGATTAATTGATAAATTGGAGAATCCTTGAAATATAATGAATTATTATTCCTGCTTGTTAAGGAATTAATTGTTATTCCTGTAAATGAGATTAATTGATAAATTGGAAATTATTTGAATTGAAGGAATTGAATTAATATATTTAGAATTGTTGCATTTGAAGGAATTTGATTATTTCTGCTGGTTAAATAAATTATTGTAAATTCTGTGAATCATGTTGTTTTAGATATTCTAGTTGTATCTCAGTTATTATTATTGACCCATAGTGAGTGTCAAAGTCGGCCATCTTGTCTCTACCACTTCGAGATTAGGCTTGATACTTACTGGGTACACGTTGTTTACATACTCATACTACACTTGTTGCACTTTTTTGTGTGCAGGAACTGATGCAAATACTAGTGGGGGACCTATCGTCTTACACCCACGTTATCCAGGGGCATGGTGATGAGCTACTTTCTGAGCCATTCTGCAGCTACTAGTGTCTCTCCTTATATGTTTTATCCTGTCTAGTTTTATTTCAGATAGTATTTGAGGTTTTGTATAATCTACTATATGTTCATACACTTGTGACACCAGGTCTTGGCACACACATTGGTAGAATTTGATGTTTTATTATTTTTCTTATTTTAAAATTTTGCCAATATATGCGTAATTTATTAAGTTGGCTTGTCTAGCTGTAGTGTTGGAAGTCATCACGACCTATAGGTGAAATTGGGTCGTGACAACATGGTATAAGAGCACTAGGTTCTCGTAGGTCTCACAAGTTATGAGCAGGCCTAATAGAGTCTTGTGGATCGGTACAGAGACGTCTTCTTATTTTCGAGAGGCTATAGAGTCTTAGGAAATTACCTTTCTTCATATTCCATCCTACAATTGATGTAGTTCTAAATATCCTTCTCTTATTCTCTATCAGATGGTGAGTACGCGCTCGAATCAGGTTCCAGACCAGGGAAGAGGTACTCCCCCAGTTGCTAGAGGCCGAAGCAGAGGCCGAGGGAGGGCTCCAGCCTGTGGTAGAGGGCGAGGACGTCCCAGGATTGTTCCAGTTATGCCGCCAGTGGGTCCAGCAGAGAACCCCATTGTTAAGGAACAGGATGAGGTGCCTGTGGCAGAGCCAGCTCCAGTGGGTTTCACATCTGCACCAGGATTTCAGAATGTCATGGGTCGTATGCTGCGGTTCATATACAATATGATTCAGGCCAGTTTATTTTCGGCAGACCCAGCCACATCTAAGGCAGGCGGGGGATCACAGACCCCTACCATGCAGGCTCATGGACAGGCAGCTGCTGTATATCAGACTCAGGGTGCACTACCCGTGGGTGGAGCCCAACCAGTGGAAATAGCTACACCTGAGCCCAGGCCAGCTGTAGCCGCTGATCCTCAGAAACTATTGGACAGATGGACTAGACTACATCCTCCTGGCTTTGGGGGTGAGCGACATGAGGATCCACAGGATTTCATTGATCGTTGCAGGGAAAAACTACACAACATGAGGATATTAGAGTCTCATGGGGTTGACTTCATTACTTTTCAGCTAGAGGGCAGGGCCCGTAGATGGTGTCAGTCTTATATTCTTGGCAGACAAGCAGATTCTTCTCCCATGACTTGGGACAGGTTCACCCGTATCTTCCTGGACAGGTATATTCCACCCTCCCAGAGGGAAGAGTTACGATTTCAGTTTGAGCAGCTCCAGAGGGACAGATGTCAGTGATCGATTTTGAAGCGAGGTTTTCTGAATTATCTCGCCATGCACTTATGATACTCCCTACCGAGGCGGAGAGAGTGCGGAGGTTTGTAGTCGGTCTACATATTGGCATTCAGGCCACTATGGCTCGAGAGGTTGAGATGGGTACTTCTTATGAGCTAGTTGTGGAGACAGCCTGGAGGATTGAGGGTGTACGTCAGCAGAGCCGAGAGCAAATTATGAGAGATAAGCGGTTCAGGTACTCTGGAGAGTTTAGAGGTGCTCCGTCTGGGGGCAGAGGTCAGTTCATGAGGGGGCAGTTCAGCAGACCCCCATTTCCAGCACCACCACCTCCTCGGGGTACTCCAGTGCGACCTTATCTCAGTGCTATACCAGAGAGTTCTTATCGCCCACCAGCTATTCAGGGTCCTCCCAGTAGGTATTCAGGTCCCCAGGGCCACACTCTTAGTCAGCAACCCATCGCACCGAAGAGTTGTTACGAGTGCGGGGATCCCAGTCACATGCGAAGGTTTTGCCCGAGGCTTTAGTGTAGACCAGTACAGCAGGGTAAACAGCCTATGTTTACCGGACCAGTTCCTCCACCAGTAGTCCGACCACCAAGAGGTGGAGGACAGGTGGGTAGGGGCCGTCCTAGAGGTGGAGGTCAGCCAGGCGGAGGCCAGCCAGTTGGCACTCCAGCTCGATTCTATGCTTTTCTGGCTAGACCAGATGCAGAGGCCACAGATGCTGTGATTACATGTATTATTTTTGTTTGCAGAAAAGATGCCTCAGTATTATTTGATATAGGATCGACATATTCATATGTGTCATCTCTATTTGCTCCATTCCTGGGTGTTTCTCGTGAGTCCTTGAGTACTCCTGTTTATGTGTCCACTTCTGTAGGCGATTCTGTTATTGTGAACCGGATCTACCGGTCTTGTATTATTACATTCAGTGGATATGAAACTAGAGCAGATCTCTTATTGCTCGAGATGACCGATTTTAAAATTATTCTGGGTATGGACTGGTTATCTCCATATCATGCTATTGTAGATTGTCATGCCAAAAATGTTACCTTGGCTATTCCATCTTTGCCTAGGCTGGAGTGGAAGGGTTCGTCTGTTAGTTCATTTAATCTGTTTATTTCTTTTATAAAGGCTCAACACATAGTTTAGAAGGGTTGTTTGGCTTATCTAGCCTATGTTCGGGATACTACTGCAGAGACTCCGGCTATTGATTCAGTGCCAGTAGTTCGGGTATTTTCCGATATATTTCCTTCAGATCTTCCAGGTATGCCACTGATCAGGATATTGATTTCTGTATTGACTTGGCTCCAGATACTTAGCCTATATCTATTCCACCATATCGCATGGCTCCGAAAGAATTGAAAGAGTTGAAAGAACAACTTGAAGAGTTACTAGCCAAAGGGTTCGTCAGACCGAGTGTATCTCCTTGGGGTGCACCAGTATTATTTGTGAAGAATAAAGATGGCACAATGTGAATGTGTATTGATTATCGCCAATTGAACAAAGTTACTATTACGAACAAGTACCCATTGCAACGTATTGATGACTTATTTGACCAGTTGCAGGGTGCTAGGGTGTTCTCTAAGATCGACTTGAGGTCGGGGTATCATCAGTTGAAGATTCGAGATTCGGATGTTCCGAAAACTGCTTTCCGTACTAGATATGGTCATTATGAGTTTCTGGTAATGTCTTTCAATTTAACTAATGCCCCGGCAGCGTTTATGGATCTGATGAACAGGGTATTCAGGCCATATATTGATTCGTTTGTCATTATCTTCATTGATGACATTTTGATCTACTCGCGCAGTAAGGAGGAACATGAGAAGCATATGAGAGTAGTTCTTCTGACATTGCGGGAACAAAAGATATATGCTAAGTTCTCTAAATGTGAGTTTTGGCTAGAGTCTGTAGCATTTTTGGGATATATTGTATCGGGCGAAGGTATTAAAGTTGATCCCAAAAAGATTAAGGCAGTTCAAAATTGGCATCGACCCACTTCGGTGATTGAGATCAGGAATTTTCTGGGTTTAGCAAGTTATTATCGTCGGTTCGTGGAAGGTTTTTCATCTATTGCAGCACCTTTGACCAAATTAACCCAGAAGGGGGTTCAGTTCCGATGGTCTGATGGTTGTGAGGCAAGATTTCAGAAGCTCAAGACAGCATAGACTACAACACTAGTGTTAGTGTTACCTTCCGGTTCGGGAATGTATACAGTGTATTGCGATGCTTCACGCGTTGGTTTGGGTTGTGTATTAATGCAGGAAGGGCGAGTTATTGCATATGCTTCACGTCAGTTGAAGTCCCATGAGCATAATTATCCGGTACATGATGTGGAGTTAGCTGCGATTGTTCACGCCCTTAAGATTTGGAGGCATTATCTTTATGGGGTAACCTGTAAAGTTTATACTGATCATCACAGTTTGCAGCATTTGTTCAAGTAGAGGGACCTAAATTTGAGCCAGCGCAGATGGCTGGAATTACTAAAAGATTATGATATCACTATCCTATATCATCCAGGTAAAGCAAATGTAGTTGCAGATACCTTGAGTAGAAAGGCGGAGAGTATGGGTAGTTTGGCTTTCATTTCAGCAGAAGAGAGGCTATTAGCTTTGGATATCCAGTCCTTGGCCAACAAACTTGTGCGACTATTTGAGCATGTGTCGTAGCTCAGTCTTCACTATTTGAGTAGATCAAGGCTCGCCAGTATGATGACCCACACTTAATGGTTCTTCGAGAAACGGTACTACGAGGTGGTGCCAAGGAAGTTACTATTGGTGCGGATGGTGTTCTGCGACTCCAGGATAGTCTGTGTGTTCCTAATGTGGATGAACTAAGGAAAACGATCATGGAGGAGGCACACAGTGCTCGGTATTCTATTCATCCCGGTGCTACGAAGATGTATCGTGACTTGAGGCATCATTATTGGTGGCGACAAATGAAAAAGTACATAGTTGAGTATGTAGCTAGGTGTCTTAATTTCCAGCAAGTTAAATATGAGCACCAGAAGCCAGGCGGCCTACTTCAGCAGATGACTATACCATAATGGAAATGGGAACGCATCACTATGGACTTTGTAGTTGGGTTTCCGCGGACCTTGCGGAAGTTTGATGCAGTTTGGGTCATTGTTGACTGGTTGACCAAGTCGGCACACTTTATTCCTGTTGTGACTACGTATACTTCAGAGAGGTTGGCCCAAATTTATATTCAGGAGATAGTTCGGTTGCACGGTGTGCCAATTTCTATCATATCAGATAGAGGTCCTCAGTGTACTTCCCATTTCTGGAGAGAAGTACAGAGTGAATTAGGGACCCGTGCAGAGCTCGGCACAACCTTTTATCCGCAGACCGACGGGCAGTCAGAGCGGACAATTCAGATTTTGGAGGATATGCTCAGGGTATGTGTGATTGACTTTGGAGTTCAGTGGGATCGTTTCCTGCCTTTGGCCGACTTTGCTTATAATAACAGTTACCAATCTAGTATCGAGATGGCTCCATTTGAGGCTTTATATGGCGGTCGATGCCGTTCACCTATCGGATGGTTTGAGCCTGGTGAGGATACGTTATATGGTACTTATTTGGTAAAGGATGCCTTAGAAAAGGTAAAGTTGATTCAAGAGCGACTTCGTACAGCACAGTTCAGACATAAGAGTTACGCGGATCAGAAAGCGCATGATTTATCATTTATGGTAGGTGAAAACGTTCTCTTGAAGGTTTCACCGATGAAGGGAATAATGAGATTCGGGAAGAAGGGCAAGTTGAGACCAAAGTCTGTAGGCCCATTTGAGGTGTTGAGATGAGTTGGGGAGGTTGCTTATGAGCTTTCATTGCCTCCCAGTCTATCGGGAGTTCATTCGATTTTTCATGTATCTATGCTCCGGAAGTATCATGCTGACCCATCACATGTGTTGGACTTCAGCACAGTTCAGCTAGATAAGAGCTTGGGTTATGAAGAAGAGCCATTTGCCATTGTTGATAAACAAGTTCGCCAGTTGAGGTCCAAGAGGATTTCTGCAGTAAAGGTCCAGTGGAGGGGCCAACCAGTCGAGGAAGCGACTTGGGAGACCGAGGAGGACATGCGGAGCAAATTTCCACATTTATTTTGCACTCTAGGTATTATTCTAAACCCGTTCGAGGACGAACGTTTGTTTAAGATGTGGAGAATGTATTGACCCAACCGGTCATTTTAATTTTTAGAAACCCGTTCCCTAAATTAAAACTCCCCGAACATGCTTTTATTAATTTATGACTCGTGGGGATGGTTGGTTCGGAATTTGGAAGTGTATGGGTTGAAATCAGAATACTTGGTTCCTTAAGTTAGCTTTAAATGGACAAGTTTGACTTCGGTCAACATTTTGAGAAAATGACCCCGGGATCGGGATTTGACGGTTCCAATAGGTTCGTATGATAATTTTGGACTTGGGCGTATGTCCGAATCGGGTTTTGGATAACCCGGGAGCGTTTTGACGCTTAATAGTAAAAATTAACTATTTAAAGGTTTAAAATTCTTTAAATTTGGTTTGGGGTAGGTTTTTTAGTAATTGAAGTCCGTTTGGAATTCCGAGTTTGGGAATAGTTCTGTATAGTGATTTAAAACTTGCACGCAAAATTTCGTGTCATTCCGAGTAGTTTAAGTATATTTCGGCGCATTGGAAGTAAATTGAAGAACTTAAAATTCTTAAATTTGAATCAATTTGGATTAGGGTATGAATTCTTAGATTTGATGTTGTTTTACGCATTCCGAGAGTTCGAGCGAGTCCGTTTTATGATTTCAAACCTGTTGGTATGTTCGGGCGGGGCCCGGGGGCCCCGAGTATTAACCGGATGAGGCTCGGATCAATTTTGGAATTTTGAAGAAGAGCTGAAGCCTTCTATTTCTGGTACATTCACACCTGCACTTGGACAGCCGCATGTGCGACTCTCAGAGATGCGAGGTTTATGCGCAGAAGTGGAAAAGGGAAGGGGAGGTCTGCCATCGCAGGTGTGGAATCTCGGGCGCACCTGCGAACGTGTAGGTGCGAGCATTTTTCGCAGATACGAGGCTCGGCAGATGGGGAAAAACTTGCACCTGCGAGGCTTTTCCGCAGGTGCGGTACCTCTTCCGTAGGTGCGAAAATCACTGTTGGGCAGAATTGTTAAAAGTCGGGGCTCAGACATTTTGAGCCTATTTTTTCTCCATTTCCGGGCGATTTCAGAGCTTTTAAGAAGGGGGTTTCAACTAGCAATTGAAAGGTAAGTTAATTCCACACCCCTTGAGTTAAATATATAGATTATAGGTAGATTATAACTAGTAAATCTTAGAAATCAAAGGTTTAGATGAAAAACCTAGATTTTTATAAAAGTGAGATTTTAACCACGAAAATAGTTATGGAATTGGGTAGAAATTATATATTTAAGTTCTTGAGATTATGGGTAACGTTTTCATCCGAAAATTTCCAGAATTCGAGCACGTGGGCGCGAGGTGAATTTTAAAAATTTTACCATTTTGGATAAGGTAATTTATTTAATAGATAAATTTTGAATCATTTAGCATATATTAATTATTTTGTATAATATTTGGATAATTTTAGATTTTCGGCGTCAAATCGAGAATTCAATGCGACGTGGTAATTGAAAAGTAGACTTTGAGACGAGGTAAGTCTCTTGTCTAATCTTGTGAGGGGAACATTACCCCATAGGGATTAAATTGAATAATTATTGCTAATAGCGGGGGTTACGTAGGTACGAGGTGACGAGAGTCCGTGCGTAGCTACTATTAATACTAAAGTCCGGGTAGTTTAGGACTCAAAGCATGAATTACTTGTGTAAATTGTATTCTTTTTTTAATTAATATTAATTGATATATATGAATATATTGTGAATTGTTAGATAAAGATATTAAAGAATGGAAATCTCATATGCTTGATTTTTTGTTTAAATTAATTAATTGTTAAAAGAAATTATTCTTCCTCCCGAATTTATCTTATAACAAATATACTCTCCTTCCGGAGGTACATAAGAAAATGTCCTCCTTTCTTGTGGAACCGGCCGAATGCCTTGGCAGGATAGATGCATCTACGGATCGTGCCGCACGTCCCTCGGCAGTGTACACGATATTCTGGATCGGGCCGTACGTCCTCGGCAGAAATACTTAATAATAATAATTACACGATACTTTAACAGTTATTTCATNTCCGAAAATTTCCAGAATTCGAGCACGTGGGCGCGAGGTGAATTTTAAAAATTTTACCATTTTGGATAAGGTAATTTATTTAATAGATAAATTTTGAATCATTTAGCATATATTAATTATTTTGTATAATATTTGGATAATTTTAGATTTTCGGCGTCAAATCGAGAATTCAATGCGACGTGGTAATTGAAAAGTAGACTTTGAGACGAGGTAAGTCTCTTGTCTAATCTTGTGAGGGGAACATTACCCCATAGGGATTAAATTGAATAATTATTGCTAATAGCGGGGGTTACGTAGNGTACGTCCTCGGCAGAAATACTTAATAATAATAATTACACGATACTTTAACAGTTATTTCATCTTGCGAAGCTAATTGATAAATTGGAGAATCCTTAAAATTTAATGAATTATTATTCCTGCTTGTTAAGGAATTAATTGTTATTCCTGTAAATGAGATTAATTGATAAATTAGAAATTATTTGAATTGAAGGAATTGAATTAATATATTGAGAATTGTTGCATTTGAAGGAATTTTATTATTTCCACTGGTTAAATAAATGATTGTAAATTCTGTGAATCATGCTGTTTTAGATATTCTAGTTGTATTTTAGTTATTATTATTGACCCATAGTAAGTGTCAAAGTCGGCCATCTCGTCTCTACCACTTCGAGATTAGGCTTGATACTTACTGGGAACACGTTGTTTACGTACTCATACTACACTTGCTGCACCTTTTATGTGTAGGACCTGAGGCAAGTACTAGTGGGGGACCTATCGTCTTATACCCATGTATCCAGGGGTATAGTAGTGAGCTGCCTTTCTGAGTCGTTCTGCAGCTACTAGTGTCTCTCCTTGTATTTTTCATTCTGTCTATTTTAATTTCAGACAGTATTTGAGGTTTTGTATAATCTACTAGATGCTCATACACTTGTGACACCAGGTCTTGGAACACACATTGGTAGAATTTGGTGTTTTATTATTTTTCTTGGTTTTAAATTTTGCCAATATATGCTTAATTTATTAAGTTGTCTTGTCTAGCTGTAATGTTGGGCGCCATCACGACCTATAGGTGAAATTGGGTATATATATATATATATATATATTTGCCAATATATGCTTAATTTATTAAGTTGTCTTGTCTAGCTGTAATGTTGGGCGCCATCACGACCTATAGGTGAAATTGGGTATATATATATATATATATATATTTGCCAATATATGCTTAATTTATTAAGTTGTCTTGTCTAGCTGTAATGTTGGGCGCCATCACGACCTATAGGTGAAATTGGGTATATATATATAACATTTGTAGAGAATTTATGTATGTCTGGTACTTAACTATTTTTTTTATATATGTACTTAGAATAATTTATTATATATAGAGAGAATTGGTGCATTTAGTTCTTGATAAATGACCACAGCTCCAAATACATACAAAACAATTTACAACATTATCATATTAATGTTTATAATTATGTTGTAACTATGTCAATGGATTATGAAATTAATTGATACTTAAAGTCCGTAGAAAAAATAATTATATTATAATTCTTATTAAATATAATGGAATTATAGCTAACTAATGTGTGGATGACTAATTTTATAGAATTCAAACAACTATAATCTTGCACCAATATATATATATATATAGAGAGAGAGAGAGAGAGAATTAAAAATATGTGATAGTGATTTACTATCTTAATAAGTTTCTAATTGTCATAAATTAAATTATACATTGAATATTAGAATTGAGAATTAAATATGATAAAGATACATGAAAGATGTTTCTCTTGTGGCCATTATTTTATATTTTATAATGTTTACGTAATTCGATATTATTAAGTTTCACTTCAAAAAAGATTAGGATTTTAATATGATTGATATAAGAGTGTATAACAAAACTAACTAGTATATTATAATTCATATTAAACAAATTTATACCTGTAATTTCTATACGATTTAAATAAAATGTAATTCATTTGAGTTAGATATGAACAAGCAATATCAAATTTAGACAATATGTTTGTATCTATGTACATTGATCCCTAATTACCCTCAGTTTAGATAAATAAAAAAATTGTATATTTAATTGTCTAGTACTGTTTTAATAACTTAATAACTATCATAATCTAATTAACCACTAACATAAGAAGTTAATATAATTGAAATAGGAGTAAATAACAAAACTAACAATATCGTATAGGAGGAAAAAAATTATAAAGAATATAATATATTATAGAATATATTTATTTCATGCAAGTAATGTATTTAATCTTTTGCATTTTCCATAGATGATTTTCTTACTTGTATTTGTTAGTGCTTACATTTCTTTCATTTATGATATTTACATTAAGTAAGAATAAAAGGAAACAAATTCTATTACGAAGCTGATCGGGATCTTAAGTCGTTGAACGAGGCGTTAATTATTATAACAACAAGTCAAGTCGTTACAATTGGAATTGAGAGGTGCATTTCTCGATAGGTCTTTCTTCTTCACAAATGCTAGGACCTTAAATGCTTCGTGTTACCTTGACCAATCTGTCCAGTTTGCGCTCAATTTCTCTTCATAAAAATCTC
Organism: Nicotiana otophora; assembly: GCA_000715115.1. Taxonomy (NCBI): domain Eukaryota; kingdom Viridiplantae; phylum Streptophyta; class Magnoliopsida; order Solanales; family Solanaceae; genus Nicotiana; species Nicotiana otophora. The sequence continues at coordinate 502,857 of AWOL01S0001966.1, read as the reverse complement.
GGGGTATGAGCCTGCTTACTCACTTTTGGTCATTAAATATTTCTCATCCATATCTCATTAATCTCAATTGATTTTTTGGCCTTTTACAAACTTGTTTTTAGTTTTATAATTCTAATTTTTTTTTACACACAAGATATTTACTTTTACATGTAAGAGATCTTTCATTTACACATAAGAGATCTAAAAAAGATATTTTTTTAAATTCAATATTGTAAAAGGTCAAAAAGGCCTAAAACCTCCCATATCAAGGTGACTTGGCCTTTCTGATACTCTGACAAAAATTGAATATAACTTGGGGGACAAATCATTTGATGTATTCCTATCCATTTCAATAGAAGTATTTTTTTTCATGAGTCCAATGTTACTTTGACCTCCTTCATCCCCCATTTTTAGGTAACATATGCTCGTAGTACTATGCTTCAAGTAACTCGTGTCATTACTTATGCGCCGAATAGTATACCCTTCAATTGAATATATGGGATGGACGAAAAGAAAGGAGGTAGGTTCTCACTTCACGCTTTAACGCACAATCTAGAATAGAAGAATGAGAAACTTTTTCTATATGTCATGTAGCCTTCCAATTATAATTATGTCCGCGTAATATACCCGTAAATAGGACTCTGTTAGATACGGTTTTATGATACCCTATGACATACTCAACCTAATGCTCTGATACCAAATTTGTTACGCCCCAAAAACCAACGTAAGCGACACCCAATACTTTCAACTTACACCGAGCGAACCACTTGAACTTGTCTGCCCATTCATGTTTATTTCAAGTTTAAAATATATCTTGAAAAATAACATATTTAAGACCTTTGGTTTAAAAGTCTCTCTCTAACTCGAAATATAAGTAGGCTTTTGGCTAAAATACATAAGTACGGAATGAACATGAGAAATAAAAATATAAACTCCCTCTACATGAATTGACCTCCCCACAGTGTCACCGGAACCTCTATAGACATAAACAAGGAAAATAAAAATCTTTAGACAAGGATCCACTGACAAAAGAAGTGGGGATCATCACGAATAGTAGAGAATGAAGGAGACACCAATCTCCTGTTGTCAACTCCAATGCCATAATATCTGAAACATCAAGTAAGTTGCCCTACGAAGGAGGTTTAGTACAATATAAATAATTGTACCCCCTAAGTATCATTGACTCCTTCCGATAAGGTTAGAACGATACTTTTGGGATACATAAAACATGAAGTACAATAAGTATGACATTTCATAAAATCAACGAAAAAAAGGGTCAAAACTATCCCTATCGTTTGGTAAATGGTTTAGAATTACCCTCCGTCCACCTGTTTATCCAAAAATATTCCACCATTATTTCTATTGCCAAAATTACCCCCAATTTAACGGTAGCAGATGTGGGCCATAATTTTAATGCGTTGACATATTGGGTGACGTAGCTCCTGATTTTGGCCCATACATATGGATAATACCCGCACATTATTAGACCCGCCTCAATTCTTTTATCACCGGACTAAAAATAGCTTCGATACCTATTCTAACAAAAATAACTTTATTACTCATCTTGATTCTGCCATATGTGGCTCAATTTAATGCCCCCCCCCCCCCCCC
>AWOL01S0001966.1:400445-498876 GCA_000715115.1 Nicotiana otophora | reverse complement strand
TTTAATCCCTCGCTCTGAAATCAAACGAGTAGTCTTTGACCGCTACCTTCACACCTCCGCACTTCACAGCCATAACCACCGATAAAGCTTTAAAAATGGTGAATAAGTAACTATTTGCTCTTTCTAATCTTCTTATTTTTTTTTATGAATTTTTTAGAAAATCAGGATTGTTTCTTGGAAGAAATTTTGGAATAAACTCTCTTGTTTGTTGCTTCTTATCACAGTAGAAACAACCCCAATGTATCCAATGCACATGCAATATTAATAGAAGAAACAATTAGAAAAGGACATTCCAATACGTCATTAAAAGGAACGATTATATAGGCAAAACATTCTGCAAGGTGCAAAGTAATTTGGGCCGGGATAAATCGAAAAAAGCCTGGGAGGATTAGAGTTCAACAAGTCAGATAATGGTGCACTAATCCATGTAAAAGATAAGCAAGTCCATGTTTGAAGACTCATGAAAACGCAGATGCCGGTGACTGGCTCCGATGGGTGGCGGTAACAAGCGGAGAGACGGCAAGTTCGAGTTTACTGGGGGAAGGTTAAGTTTATTTTCAATAAATTAGGTTATAAAAGAACTGGACGGGTCAATTAATGGGCTAATATTATACCCATATGTATGGACTGAAATTAGGTGCCACATGGCCCAATAAAATGCTGCCAACGCATTCAAATTATGGCCCACCGCTGCTACCGTTAAATCAAGGGATATTTTTAATGATAGAAATAACGGTAAGGATATTTTTGGATCAATAGGTGGATGGAGGGTGATTTTAAACCTTTTACCAAATAATAGGGATAGTTTTGACCCTTTTCCGTAAAATCAATAATGAAAAACAATAAGCATTAAAAGCTTTTTCATGTACTTTAAAGCATTTTAAAATTTTAAATGGTTTCTATAAACTTTACACATTTAGATAAACTATAACAATTTCAATAAAATGCAAAAATTTAGATGAAGAGTTCAAGTTATAACTATAACAATAATCAATGCATGTATGCTTACCATCCCCTGGTCAACCTGGGCATCTCATCCGAAGTTCAGATATTGACGATAGTGATCATCATCTGGTCACGAGGCTGCCTCTCCCATAGGTATGGGATTTGACGATAGTGCTAGCACAGTAATGTTCTCTATGGACAATATATGGTATGCATAAGCGATAATAACTATGGTCCTCCCAAAATATTTTTCTTCAAATTGTATGACTCGTAGGTCCTATAAATATTTTCGATAGTTGGCTCTTAAGGCCCATAGCTCAATTCTATAATTTGAAATCGATGAAGTTCTTTGTCATTACCCAAAAACCAACCGTCGTGATGGCGCCTATCGTGGAACTAGGCGAGTCACTACTCAACTATCTCAACACAGTAAAAGATTTAAAAGTATAGGCGGAAGCAATTAATATTTAAGGACTCTGCCCAGGCCTTCCGCACCTGCGAAAACTTGGCCGCTTCTGCGGTCTCACAGGTGCGCCCCTTGCCCGCCTCTACGCCATCCCTGGCCGCTACTGCGGCCCCTATTCTTGCCTCTGCGAACACGCACCTGCGATGAGACTACTGCAGGTGCGATTAAACCACCTGAGTCCAAACTTCAGCAGCCTTACAACTTCGAAATCTTGATCCGTTAACCACCCGAAATCAACACGAGACCCCCGGGACCTCAACCAAACATACTAACAAGTCTTATAACATCATATGAACTTAATCGAATCTTCAAATCACCTCCAACAATATCGAAAATCCACAAGTCCGATTGATATCAAGTTTTGCATACAAGTCATAAATGACCCCACAAACCTACTGCAACTTCTGGAATCGGAATCCGACCCCGATATAAAAAATTCAACCCCCAGTTATACATACCAAAAATTTGTCTTTCTCCATTTCAAGCCTAATCCCACTACGAACCTCCAAATAAATTTCCGGACACGCTGCTAAGTCCAAAATCACCATACGGAGCTACCAGAATTATCAAAATTCGAATCTGGGATCATTTACACATAGATCAATATCCGGTCAACTTTTCTAACTTAAGCTTTCCATTTAAGAGACTAAGTGTCTCAATTCACTCTGAATTCTCTCCGGACCCGAACCAACTAACCCGATAATTCATATAACAACTATAAAGCACAAATGGAGTAGTAAATAGGGGAACGGGAATATAACTCTCGAAACGACCGACCGGGTCGTTACATTCTCCCCTCTTAAACAAATGTTCGTCCTCGAACGGATCTAGAAATATACCTGGAGTCTCAAATAGGTGTGGATAACTGCTCCACATATCCCGCTCGGTCTCCCAAGTAGCCTCCTCCACGGGCTGACCTCTCCACTGCACCTTCACTGAAGCTATATCCTTTGACCTCAACTTTCGAACCTGCCGATCCAAAATGGCCACTGGCTCCACATCATAAGCCATATCACCATCCAACTGAACCGTACTGAAATCCAAAACATGAGACGGATCGCCGATATTCTTCCAGATCATAGAAACATGAAATAATGGATGCACACTCGACAAGCTAGGTGGCAAGGCAAGCTTGTAAGCTACCTCCCCAATCCACTGAAGTACCTCAAAATGCCCAATGAACCGAGGGTTAAACTTGTCCTTCTTCCTGAACCTCATAACACCCTTCATGGGTGAAACCTTCAGTAGAACCTTCTCCTTAACCATGTAAGACACATCATGGACCTTCCTGTCAGCATAGCTCTTCTGCCTGGGCTGCGCTGTGCGAAGCCTCTCTCGAATCAATTTAACCTTGTCCAACGCATCCTGAACAAGTCTGTACCCAAAAGCCTAGCCTCACCGGGCTCAAACCAACCCACCGGAGATCTACACCGCCTCCCATACAAAGCCTCATAGGAGGCCATCTTGATGCTTGACTGATAATTGTTGTTGTAATCAAACTCCGCAAGTGGCAGAAACTAATCCCAAGAACCCCCAAAATCAATGACACAAGCGCGTAGCATGTCCTCTAATATCTAAATAGTGCGTTCGGACTGTCCATCCGTCTGAGGGTGAAATGCTGTGCTCAACTCAACCTGGGTGCACAACTCTCACTACACTACTCTCCAAAACTGCGATGTAAACTGCGTGCCTCTATCTGAAATGATGGGAACTGGTACACCGTGAAGGAGAACAATCTCTCGGATGTAAATCTCAGCCAACCGCTCCAAAGAATAGGTAGTACCAACTAGAATGAAGTGCGAGGACTTGGTCAACCGATCCACAATCACCAAAATAGCATCAAACTTCCTCGAAGTCCGTGGGAGTCCAACTACAAAATCCATGGTGATCCGCTCCCATTTCCACTTTGGAATCTCTAACCTCTGAAGCAATCCACTCGGTTTCTGATGCTCATACTTCAAATGCTGACAGTTAAGGCACCGAGCTACAAGTCTCACTACATCATTCTTCATTCTCCTCCTCCAATAGTGATGTCTCAAGTGCTGATACATCTTCGCGGCACCCGGATGAATGGAATACCGCGAACGGTAGGCCTCCTCGAGAATCAACTCACGTAGCCCATCCACATTGGGCACACAAATCGGACTTTGCATCGTCAATACTCCATCATACCCAATAGTCACATCTTTGGCATCACTGTGCTAAACTATGTCCTTAAGGACAAGAAAATGGGGATTATCATACTGGCGCTCTCTGATGCGATCATATAAGGAAGATCGAGAAACCACACAAGCTAGAACCCAACCGGGCTCCGAAATATCCAATCTCACAAATTGGTTGGCCAAAGCCTGAACATCAACTGCAAGAGGTCTCTCCCCAACGGGAATGAATGTAAGACTACCCATACTCACCGCCTTTCCTCTCAAGGCATCGGCCACCACATTGGCCTTCCCGGGATGGTACAGAATGGTGATATCGTAGTCTTTTAGCAGCTCCAATCATCTCTGCTGCCTCAAATTTAGATCCTTTTTATTTGAACAAGTGCTGAAGGCTACGATGATCAGTAAACACCTCACAAGACATACCATAAAGATAATGTCTCCAAATCTTCAATGCATGAATGATGGCAGCTAACTCCAAATCATGAACAAGGTAGTTCTTCTCATGAGGCTTCAACTGGCACGAAGCATAAGCAATCATTCTACCCTCCTGCATCAAAACACACCCAATACCGATCCGAGAAGCATCACAATATACTGTATAAGAACCAGAAGCAAATGGTAGAACTAAAATTTATGCCGTGGTCAAGGCAGTCTTCATCTTCTGAAAGCTCTCCTCACACTCATCCGACCACATGAAAGAAGCACCCTTTTGGGTCAGTTTAGTCAAGGGCGATGCAATAGACAAGAAACCCTCCATAAAGCGACGATAATAACCGGCCAAGCCGAGAAAGCTCTGAATCTCCATAGCTGAGGACGGTCTGGGCCAACTCTGAACCGCCTCTATCTTCTTCTAATCCACCTAAATACCCTCACTGGACACCATGTGTCCCAAGAATTCCACTGAACTGAGCCAAAATTCACACTTGAAGAACTTGGCATAAAGTTTCTCTTCCCTCAGCTGCTGCAACACAATCCGCAGATGTTGGGCATGCTCTTCCTAGCTATGAGAGTACTCCAGGATATCATCAATGAATATAATAACAAACAAGTCGAGATAAGGCTGAAACACACTGTCCATCAGATGCATGAATGTTGCTGGGGCGTTGGTCAACCCAAAAGACATCACAAGAAACTCATAATGACCATAATGGGTCCTGAATGCTGTCTTTAGGATATTCGAATCCCGAATCTTCAACTGGTGATACCCAGACCTCAAATCAATCTTGGAGAATACCCTCTCTCCTTGAAGCTGGTCAAACAGATAATCAATACGCGGCAAAGGATACTTGTTCTTGATTGTAACTTTGTTCAACTGCCTATAATCAATGCATATTCTCATGGTACCATCCTTCTTCTTCACAAACAATATTGGTGCACCCCAAGGTGAGACACTAGGCCTAATAAGCCCCTTATCAAGGAGTTCCTGAAGCTGCTCCTTCAATTCCTTCAACTCAGCTGGTGTTATGTGATATGGTGGAATAGAAATGGGCTGAGTTCCCAACACAAGGTCAATACCGACGTCAATATCACTATCTAGCAGCATGCACGGTAAGTCTGCAGGAAACACATTCGGAAATTCCTGCACCACCGGAACAAAATCGATAGTAGGAGCATCGACACTAACATCCCTCACAAAGGCCAAAAAAGATAAACAACCCTTCCCAACCATCTGCTGGGCCTTCAAATATGAAATCACTCTACTGGGATCATAGTATGGAGAACCTCTCCACTCAATCCTCGACAATCCCGGCATTGCCAATGTCACAGTCTTAGCGTGATAATCTAGAATAGCATGACATGGAGACAACCAATCCATACCCAAGATCACATCAAAATCAACCATGCTAAGCAATAAGAGATCAACTCTATTATCCAAACTCCCAATGATCACTACACACGACCGATATACATGGTCCACAATAATAGTATCGCCCACCGGCATAGAGATATGAACATATGAATCTAAGGACTCACGGGGCATATCCAAATGATGAGCGAAGTACGATGATGCATATGAATAAGTAGAACTAGGGTAAAATAGTACAGAGACCTCTCTGTGGCAAACTAAGATAATACCTGTGATCACTGCATCTGAAGCAACATCATCTGGTCTGGCAAGAATAATATAGAATCAAGCCTGACCGTCGCCTGATCGGCCTCCCCCTCTAGGGAGACCCCTAACTGACTAAGCTCCACCCCGAGCTAGCTGAGTGGGTAGTGAAGTAACGGGAGCCGAAGTCGTAGGCTGACTCCTCTGTTGAGATGGACCTCCTATAAAGCGGGGACAATACCTCTTGATGTGACCCATATCTTCACACTCGAAACACCCCCTCTCTGCGAATGGCGGTGGGGACTGGAGAGAGCCTTGAGCACCAGAATACCCGCTAGAAGAACCTGGTGCCGATGATCCATGAACTGAAGGTGCATGGGATGAACTATGAGCTGGTAGGGCACTGAGAGATGATTGGCCCTGATGATAACTATAAGAACCATGGCCGGATGATGCACCACGGTGAACTGGATGACCCGTCTGAGCGTTCCTGTAAGGTCGACCCCTGCCTCGGTAAACCTGACCCCCTGAAGGAACACCGCAGAAATCACATGATCTACGAGGCCTCTTTGCCTCCCTCTCACCCCGATCCTGCCTACAGACGATATCTATCTGCCGAGCAATGTCGATAACCTCATCAAAAGTAGCACCAAATACCCTCTCCCTAGTCATAAGCAACCACAACTGATATGTGAGGCCATCGACGAACCTCCGAATCCTCTCCCTATCTGTGGGAACTAACCAAACTGCGTGAAGAGCCAACTCAGAAAACCTCATCTCGTACTGCATCAAAGACATGCCATCATGCCGAAGCTGCTCAAACTGTCTACGCAACTCCTCTCTGCGAGACTACGACACGAACTTCTCCAAGAAGAGAACAGAGAACTCCGGCCATGTAAGTGGTGCTGCACCGACTGTCCTGCGCCTCTCATAAGCCTCCCACCACTTGAAGGTAGCCCCAGAAAACTGAAAAGTAGTGAATGAGACCCCACTGGCCTATAGAATACCCGTACTCCGAAGCATCCTCTCATACCTATCCAGAAAACCTTGAGCATCCTCTGACTCAGCACCACTAAATGATGGAGGTCGAAGCCTCTCAAATATCTCAATCCTCATCTGCTCATCATCTTCCATAACGGGGACTACCAGGGCTTGAGCAGCTGCAGCCAGCTGGGCTGGTAATGCCCTCGGTATCTGAAGTCTCTGCACTACCTGATTCGGAGTACGGGAAACGGGGTTATGAGTACCTCCCTGGCCTGAGAAGTGGCTGGTGCGGCCTGAGCCGAAACCACCTGAGCAAGGCCAGTGCAAACTATCAATATCTGGTCCAAAGTCTCTTGAAGGCCTGGAATCACAATGGGCACAACTGGTGCCTGAATTGGAGCAACTGGTGGGTCTGCAGGTGCCGCCCTAACTGTACCTCTTCCCCTACCACGACCTCGGCTTCTCGCGGCCCTAACTGGTGGTACTACTGGCTGTCCATCCTGACCAGTAGTACGTGTCCTCAATATTTGTGAGAGAATAGAATAATAGAAACTTAGTTTCTGGAATCAACAAATTTGCATGCCATAGTACAAGAAAGTACAGACGTCCCCTATCAAAGATAGGTACAGATGTCTCCGTACCGATCCGCAAGACTCTACTAAACCTGCTCATGACTCATGAGACCTATGTAACCTAGGCTCTGATACTAACTTGGCACGAACCAAAAATCAACCGTCGTGATGGCGCCTATCGTGGAACTAGGCGATCCATTACTCATCTATCTCAACACAGTAAAAGCTTTAAAAGTATAGGTGGAAGCAATTAGTATTTGAGAAAAACCCAATTTTGGAATCGAAATAAACTCGCAACACAATACAATCTATCCCAAAATCGGGGTGTCACCGAGCACATGAGAATCTAAGTCAGAATGCAGTCTACTACAATGTCTAAGGAGTAAAAACTGAAGTACAAATAAATATTATGAAGGAGAGTCAAGGCCTGCGAACACCATGCAGCTACCTCGATAGTATCCGAGATCTTGTCTCCTCAATCAGCAGCAGCCGTAACTAGAAGTACCTGGATCTGCATACGAGGTGCATGGTGTAGCGTGAGTGCAACCAGCTCAGTAAGTAACAAACCCAAACTGTGGGCTAAGAGTAGTGACGAACTCAATCGGCATAATTCAATACAGAAAATAACAGTGCAGAAATGTAGACATGCTTTCAAGTTCGATAGATAAATCTCACTGATATAAAGAATGTAACTCCTCTACTTCTACCATGCCAATGCACATGTTGTATGTGATGTACCATGATGACAGCCTCATGTTCTCACCCTCTCAAATGCTCAATCACTCGGTACTATATATTGCCTAAACAAACCAGGGAAGATCCATCCCAGAATATATATATCACTGACCATCAGTCACCCAGTATCGAGTAGGGTAAATCCAGCCCGTGGAGAAGATCTATCTCCAGGTATAAACTGCTTCGGACAAGATCCATGTCCAGGGAAGATTCATCCCTCAATAATATCAACCGCGCTTACTGGGTGTGTGTGCAGACTCTGGAGGGGCTTCTTTAGCCCAAGCGCTATCATAAATCAGTATAACCACTGCGGTGTGTATCCCGATCCAATAAATATCACTCATAATCAGGCACTCGACCTTACTTAGTCATCCATCTCTCCAGTCTCTCTCTCACGGGCTCACAATGTCATGATACTAGCCCGAAAACAATGATATGATGCATCAATAAATAATAATTGAGATTGAGATGAGATATGAAATGAATGAATATCACTAAGTACGAAGTATCAATGAAATCTGTAAGAAAATATCAAGAAACAACCACTATGGGTCCCAACAGTACCGGCATAAAGCCTAAACATGATATCTAGCATGAGTGACAGTTCAATTATTTTATCACATGATGAAACACGTATATCAACAAGATAGAGCCACTATACAGTGCCATGGAGTCAACCAGGTCACAATTCTCATGTTATACGCCCAAACGCCCATCTTGGCATGTGCGTCACCTCAATACCAATCACATAACACATAATTCGGGGTTTCGACCCCTTAGAACCAAGTTTGAAAGTGTTACTTATCTCAATCCGGGCTAAATTCTACTCCAAAATGCCCTTGCCTCTCAAATCCGTCTCCAAACGTCCTGAATCTAGCCACAAGCAGTATAATACAATCAATATAGGCTAAGAAATTAATTCCATAAGAAAAATACGAAATTATAGCCAAATTCCGAAATCGGTCCAAACCCGGCCCCCGTCCCACGCATCAAAATCCGACAAAAGTCACAAAATTCGAAAGCCCATTCAATCACGAGTCTAACCATACCAAATTCATCAAAATCCGACACCAATTGGTCATTCAAATTCTCAAAACCAACTCTCCAAATTCCTAGCCTCAAACCCCAAATTACACCTCAAAAATACACCATCAAGGTAGAAAATCAGTGGAGAAACATAATTATTGAAGAAAAATTAACACAGGGAACTTACCTCAAGAATCCCCTCGAAAAATCCTCTCAAAACCTCTAAATTCCGAGCTCAAAAATGTTGAAATGAGTAAAAATTGCGAAATCTCACATTTAAGGACTCTGCCCAGGCCTTCCGCACCTGCGGCAACTTGGCCGCTTGTGCGGTCTCGCAGGTGCGCCCCTTGTCCGCTTCTACGCCAACCGCATGTGCCGAAAACCCCCCGCATCTATGCCTTTTCCCGTATCTGTGCACCTATGTGCGCTTCTGCGCGCGAATGGCCGCATCTGCGGCTCCTGACCCAAGCATCCCTGGCCGCTTCTGCGACCCCTTTTCTCGCCTCTGCGAACACGCACCTGCGATGATACTTCCGCAGGTGCGATTAAATCAGTTGAGTCCAAACTTCAGCAGCCTTACAACTTAAATCTTGATCCGTTAACCACCCGAAATCAACACGAGGCCCCCGAGACCTCAACCAAACATACCAACAAGTCTTATAACATCATACGAACTTAATCGAATTTTCAAATCACCTCCAACAACATTGAAAATGAGAATTACATACGAATTAAAGCCTAAGAAACTTCAAAACTTCCAAATTCTACAAACGATGCCGAAACCTATCAAATCAAGTCCGATTGACCCCAAATTTTGCACACAAGTCATAAATGACCCCACGAACCTACTGCAACTTCAGGAATCAGAATCCTACCCTGATATAAAAAAAGTCAACCCCCCGGTCAAACTTACCAAAAATTTAACTTTCGCCATTTCAAGCCTAATCCCACTACGAACCTCCAAATAATTTTCTAGATACGCTGCTAGAATCATTAGAATTCGAATCCGGGGCTGTTTACACATAGATCAACATCCGGTCGACTTTTTCAACTTAAGCTTTCCATTTAAGAGACTAAGTGTCTCAACTCACTCTGAATTCTATCCGGACCCGAACCAATTAACCCGATAAGTCATATAACAGCTATAAAGCACAAATGGAGCAGTAAATTGGGGAACGGGACTACAACTCTCGAAACGACCGGCCGGGTCGTTACATCTTTTGACTTCGATAAAACAATAACTTTTGATAATCATTTGCGATAATCATTTGATTCAAATCAAGTGGAGAATCATGGTTTAAAGTGTTATCATTCAATAAAAGTCAAAGAAAGACGAACAATGCAAGTTTTACACATATGATACTATAAGATAGCACAAAAATATCACATAGCATTAACATCATGGAATGTAAGGTTCGATCGCTCTAACATACCAAACCAACATTTAAAATGACTAGCATATTTTTGAATTCAGGGAATTCAATAAAAAAATTTTTTAAAGAAAGGTACATCTTAACTTACCCCGATTACGCTCTCAAATTAGTCTCAATACTTCCAATACGTCTTCACAATATCGATCTACATATATTATATTTAACTTCATCAATTCAAGTTTACACAATCCAAAGTCGCCGACTTTCAGACTCATAATAAGCATCAACCCATCAGAATCCCTTCTTTTCTTTTTGCCCATGTCCTCTAAGCCCTATTAATACTCATACATTGCATTTATCACTTATTTTGATCATTAATTAAATTACCCAACTCAATCTTCAATCTTCGGGCACTATTCCTCAACTCTTTACAACACCTATTTTAAGTGTTACTTTAATATCATGTAACAATGAAAGTTCCTATTCCAACACATGCTCCCAATAATATTTAAGCTTAATAATTTAAGAGGGAGTAGTAGGATTTACCTCTATTGTTCAACCCTTGAATTTCCCTCTTTATAGTGTTCTTGAAGATTCTAGCAACTTCTATGGAGTCCAAGAGATTTGGGGTTAATACTTTGTATTGAATTGTCATGACCCAAAATCCCACCACAGGGATCGTAATGGCACTTAGTCTCTAAAATTAGGTAATCCGAGTACAATTACAATTCAAGCCATTTTTTTAAATCGCAACCAACAACAGAAATAATTATAACATCTTCCCAAGACTGGTAATACTGAGTCAGAACTCTAACTGAATATATGCAATGATCTCAAATATCGAATAAACAATACTGTTCGAATAAGAGTGGACAGTACAATAAAAATAGAAAGACTCCAAGGGACTGCGGCGACCAAGTAGCCCTACCTTGAATCCTTGCGATCACACTCTAATCTTTGTCCGAATCTGATATCTCCAAAACCTGGCTCTACACAAAAATATGCATAAGTGTAGTATGGTTACACCACAGTCAGTACCCAGTAAGTATCAAGACTAACCTCGGTGGAAAAGTAACGAGGTACAGTCAAGACACTCACTAGTCAAATAATCTTCGTAATATAGAATACAAAAATAATAGAGCAACAAATAGCAGTGATGGTAACAATAGTCAACTTGTGACATAAACAGTAAGGCAACATGAATACCATATATATTGCTCAAACGAATAATAAATACAAGTACAGCCAATTAATGAAGTCCTTTAAATATAAATCATTCACATATAATTCTTTCGAATAAATACCCTTCAAATATATTTCTTCAAATAAATATCCTTCGAATATAAAACTTTTTCACCTAAATATCTTATATCATAATCATAAATACGGGTCTCAAACCCCTTTCATATTCTCATGACACCTCGTGCCCATGTCTATATCACATATACACAGACAACTAACGTGCCCAAAATATCAATATATAAAAATCGTAGGATCAATTTATTTTCAATAAAGTAAGGTTAAAATCTTTAAATCACGTAAGAAATCAACAAAGAAATAAGTTTATTTTAGAAACCGTTTGAGTGAAGAAAAATGACATTTCAATTAAAATAAAGCATCTGATAAGCTACTGAGTTGGTTCTAAAACTTATTAAATTAAAACATAATATTAATTTTCTTTTATTTAAAACAACTCAATCATCGAAAACAAGTACAACCCAGAAATACAAATCCTCAGAGTCTCGTGCGAAAAAGCGAAAGCCAACACAATATAACAAGAAATACAAAAACACTTAATATTAAGTCAAATAATACATCACGGAGAACACAAGCATTTATAAATTACGGAAAAACAAAACAACCAAAGGCAAGTGCAGCCATAGAGAAATATCAACAAAGGACGCTCCCGAGGTACCGCCTCGTAGTCCCAAATCATAAATAAATTTCAACAAAGGGCACTCCCGAGGTACCGCCTCGAGTCCTAAATTATAAATAAAATCATAATATTTCCTTATATCACCGCGGGAGCCTTCACATTTAGTTTTAGAAATCATTTTTCCCGAAATAGCATCCCGCGTTTTAGCCACCCTTATCACACCGCATGGCTTCTAGTTGTTCCCCTACTAGCCACGCATATCAAGCCCCCCTTATCTCACCGCATGCATTTCAACACCTATACCTTATACCACTGCATGCGTATCAATATCACAATATATCACAATTCGCACCTCAAGTGCCTGATTATCATTGTGATAACACAACTTGCACCTCAAGTGCTCAAATATCACAACGTATTATAAATTGCACTTCATGTGCTCAAATATCAAAACATGTCAAAAAATACACCTGAAGTGCTCAAATATTTCAACATATCACAAATTGCACATCAAGTGCTCAAATATTACAACATATCACAAATTGCACATCAAGTGCTCAAATATTATAACATGCCACAGAAATCAACAATACATTATTTTCCACAATAAGGAGCCCATGGCTCGACCATAATGTGCACACAATCTTAAGAAAATATTCGGGTGTGAACAACTCAACAAAATAATATTCCACAATTTAACACTTTACCTCAATATGATTTACGGCCTTTATAACTCAATACCAATTTCAACAGCATGAACTGGAAAGTAATTCATCAAGGAACAACGCCCTCTTAAATCCAAATTTTTGGTAAATAGATTAATGCCTCATTTTAAAATTATTTAATAAATTATTTGCAAATGAATAATCCATAATGAAATTATCTCCAGAAGATATCAACTCAACAAAAACACGGGATTCACATAAAATCAAGGTGGCAATCGCACCAAATCATTATATAAAAATAAATTCAACAAACAAGGATTTAGGCATGACAAATAGAGGATTTAATAAGTGCCAATAAATTTCTAATTTAGTACATAAGGGCGTTTAAAAATTTTAGCCGATATAATTTGCACATATAAACCAAGTACGTACTCGTCACCTCGCGTACATGATTTTCAATTACACAGTTTTACACATAAGACTCAATGCCTAAGGGGTAATTTTCCCACTCAAGGTTAGGCAAGATACTTACCTTTTTGAAATTATGCTGATATTCCAAAATTACCTTCTTTCTTGAATTGAACTCCGGACAGCTAAAATATATCCAAATTAATTGTATAACTTCATTAAAATTCATCGGAAACAAATTTTGGATAATAAAACATCGACTTAAAATTTCATTCTAAAAAGTCAATGTGGGGCCCGCCTCTCGGAACTCGACAGAATTTTCATGAAATCCGAACACCTATTCCGATACGAGTTCAACCATATAAAATTTACCAAATTCCGATAACAAACCGTCCTCCAAATCTTGAATTTTCATTATTTTTATAAATTTTCTATAATTTTTCCCAAATTTCCATCTCAAAATACTAATTAAATGATGAAAACAATGATATATTCATGTATATTAACCAAATCCGGGTTAGAATTACTTACCCCAATGATTTTCTTCAAAATCCCACGAAATATCACCACAAACTAAGCTCCCAAAGTCCAAAAATAAAAAATGAGATGAAACCCTTGTTCATATAGTACAAAATCTGACCCTAATTGTGCTGACCGCATATTTATTTATGCGGTCTCACATCTCGGATGCTGCGGTCGCACTCAAAATTGTGCGGTCGTACTTCTACAGCTTTGCACTACTAAGCTTCAGTAAATTGACCATATCTTTCTCTGCAAATATCCAAATGATGATTGGTTTACCTTTATAGAAACCAGATTCAAAGAGATACAATTTTCGTCTTTGAATCATCTCCATATTCATTGTAGATTAAAGATATAAGCCTCCGAAGTCACAACATCGAACCTGCAGAACTCCCCTGGAGTACGGCCGCGAGCAAAATTATGCGGCTGCGGGCAGAATTGTGCGGTCCTCACCTTTCCTCTACGGTCTGCACTTTTTCCCTTGCCTCAGCACTCAAAAATGTGCCCTCGCACTTCCAAAAGTTCCAGAACAACATCAGAGTGTCGAAATGCACGGATTCGCTCAAAACTCACCCCGAAAGTCATTCGAGCCACTGAAGACCCGCCCAAATGTGCCAACAAGTCCTAGAACACGCTACGAATTTTGTCGGGCCCTAAAACCACATCAACAACATCAAAAATATGAATTGCACTCCAATTCAAGCCTATTATAACTAAGGAAATTGCAACTTCTACGATCGATGCCGAAACCTATCAAATCAAGTCCGATTAAACTCATATTTTTCACACAAGTCATAAATGACATAATGGAGGTATTAAAATTTCAGAATCGGATTCCGGCCCCGATATCAAAAAGTAAACTCCCCGGTCAAACTTCCAAACTTAAATTTTTATTTTAGCCTTTTCAAGCCTAATTTAACTACGGACTTCCAAATGATTTTTCGGACACGTTCCTTATTCCAAAATCACCATACAGAGCTGTTGGAATCAACAAAATTCTATTCCGGAGTCGTTTGCTCAAAAGTCAACTCTCCGATCAACTCTTTTCTTTTAAACTTCTTAAATAAGAATTGTTCTTTTAATTTAATCCGAATCATCCGAAAACCAAACTCGACCACACACGCAAATCATAGTACACATAACAAAGCTATTCATGACCTTAAGTCGTTGAACGAGATGATAATTATTAACGACAAGTCGGGTCGTTACATTCTGATAAGTAGGGATTTTAACCTATTATTTGCTCTCTTTTACTTGTTTTTTAGGCCAAAAATGCTTGAAGGTATTTCCGGAAACTAATGAAATATGCTTGCTTGCAGGAATTGTTCAAAATAAGCCAAAGTAATCAAAATCAACTCACAAAGGAGTCAAAAGTTGAACAAAAACCAAGGCTGGACAAAGAAGTCTGAAGCGCGGACCGCACAAATATTGTGCGGCCGCGATTAAAATTATGCGGTCCGCAAGAGGGAGATTCATATAGTGTGATTTTGGCCTAAGTGATGAGCGCGGACCGCACTTGAAATGTGCGGCCGCGAAAGTCCCTGTGCGGCCGCAATTGAAATTATACGGACCGCAATGACTGAGGTTCAGAGAGCTAATAACTTGAGCAAATGAGAGATGTGCAGCCCGCACCAGAATTGTGCGGCCGCGGAAGTCCCTTGTGCAGCCGCGATCGAAATTATACGATCCGCAAGATGAAGAATCAGAGAGTTGATTTCATGTCAAACTCAAGAATGCGGACCACATCACTTTTATGCGGCAGCATAAGCTGGAGTGCGACCACTCTTAGAATTATGTGGTCCGCGTAAGTTCAGCTAAACCCATATCCAAAAGAGAAGAACGCGGAACACATCCGAATTATGCGACCGCGAAAGCAAGAGTGCGGCCGCACTCAGAATTACGCGGCCGCACAACCTCGGCATGGGCATGTTTGTTAGATATTTTTAACTTAGTATAAATAGAACTTTTTGTCATTTTTAGGTTAAGGGGGTGTTTTGTATGAGCACCTGTGATGGCTGGCTTTATTGTTTTCGGAAATTTAGTACTAGATTCACTTCTTAACATTAGATTTTCATTCCATAGATTAATATTATGGATTTTATCTTCATTTCATCTTTAATTTCTGTTATTTGCATGAGTAGCTAAACCCATAGCTAGGGTTGTGACCCAACCAGAGTGTGGGCATTAATGGGTATTTGATTTTAGGGCTTGAATGTGAATGAGTTAGTGATATTTAGCCTAGTTTTTGCTAGAACTCAAGAATTAATGGTTGCAAACATTGATTCATGCCTTTATAACTCAGTCTCTACTTGAGAAAGAGGATCTAAGTCTAGGAAAACTAGGCTAACAAGGAATTGGAGTGAACTCAAGAAATTGATAGCCCCAATTAAAGGGTTAAACCTAGAGATAGTAATACCCAACTTGAGGTAATATCACTTAATTTGCATGAATACCCATTTGGACTTGAGAAAGCCAAATTGGGTAAAATCACTCAAACTACCGAGAAGTATATAGTGAGGACCCGGGTATGATAGCTATATTACAATCCCAACTAATCAAGCTTGCCCTAGATTTTGCTACCCGTTAGATATCCACCTAGGTAGCAGTCACTACCTTAGTCTCTTTAAACATTTGAAAAACAACAACAATAATATGGTCCTTAGTTTCAATTATTGCAATCTTTAGAGTAAAGTTAGAAGTAGAAATCACACCCAAACTTGTGGAAGTGTAATTAGATTCAAAACCCGCATCTATCTTAGATATACACCTAATCCCATATTCTAACTCTATGTGGATTCGATCCCGACCTTTGTTGGGTTTATTATTGCATCGACCGCCTCACTACTTAATTGTTGTGTGAGTTTGGCACAAATCAATTTTTGGCGCCGTTGTTAGGGAGTTAAATGGATTTAGCTATATATCTAGGTATTTGTATGTTTTGTCTTTCTTTCCTTCCGAGTCACTAATTTTGTTTGTGAATTGCTTTTAGGTACAAAATGGCCATTAATAACGAGCCCCTCAGAAATTTACCATTGGGGGAGGAGGTAGATGACGATCAAGTGGATGAGGTTCATCCCGAGCCTCAAGTAAACAGGCGAGGCCGACTGCCTCCACCAAGAGCAGCGCACCGGGTGTTGCCAAATGAGGGCTATGCAAGTGCAATAGTACCACCCTGGATTAGGGCGGGCAACTTCCAAATTACCAATGTGATGCTTACACTGCTTGAGCAGCGGGATTTCTTTACCGGATCTCCACACCAAAATGCCTACAAGCATCTCAAGGGTTTCATCGATACTTGTTGGGGGAGAAAGCAAACAAATGTCACCGAGGATGCACTGCGGTTAATGTTGTTTCCCTTTTCTCTATGGGGAAAGGCTTTGGATTGGTTAGAAAGATTGCCCAATCATTCCATCCACACTTGGGATGCGTTGGCCGGGAAGTTCATTGCCAAATTCTTCTCTCCAAGGCACATGGCTACACTAAGGGATGCAATTTTAGCTTTCAAACAAGAGCCCAATGAGCCATTGCATGAGATTTGGGAAAGATATTGCACCATGGTCAAAGAATGCCCGAACAATCATATGACCGAGGACATGATCCAACAGACCTTCTACAGGGGGATCAACACAACAAATCAGTGTGTGGTAAATCAACTCGCTGGGGGTAACTTCATGAACACACCTTATTCTGAAGCTTGTGAAGTCTTGGATGAGATGGCGGACACCTCTTTGGCGTTGCAAAGTAGAGCCAATGTTCCTCAGGGTGACCCAAATGTTATTCACCTATACAAGGAGCTACATAATCATGGGCAAGCTATTGCGGAGTTGACAACCACCATGAACCAATTGGCCAACGCTCAGCTTTAACAGGTTCAAGGGTTGAAATAGGTGAATGCTATGGAAGGGGTGAACATAATGGTAAACAAGAGACGACAACGAGGTCAACAAGTACAAAAATATCCGGAACAATTTGTGAAATGTAATAGTGGGTATAATCAAGATAATTCATATGATGAGCAAGATGAAGAGGTTCAATATGTCAACAATTATCAAGGTCAAAGAAGCAATGCTCCAAATCAAAAAAAAATGGAGATTACAAGGAAACCAAGAAAACTGGAACAACCAAGGCCACCAAGGAAATTGGAGTGGTGAAAACAACAATAATCAAAGCAATTGTGGTAATCAAGGAAATTGGGGAGGAAATAATCAAGGTAATTGGGGTGGCAACAATCAAAGCAATTAGGGGAATCACAATATCAAGGGGGTTGGAACAATAGCAATCAAGGAAATCGGGGGTCGGGCTTTCAGAGGCCCCCGATGTATCAACAACCAAACAACCCGCCTCCATATCCATCACAAGGTCCTAGTTCTTTCAATAGTGAAATGGGACGGATTGAAAACATGTTAAAGCAAATGATGGAGAAAAACGCCCATTCTGATGCTCAATTAGCCTCTCACAGTACTTCTATCCGCAACTTGGAGGTTCAACTTGGCCAAATTTCTCAAGATTTAAATAATCGCCCAAAGGGGGCACTACCTAATGATACAGTGGTGAACCCGAAAGGTGGGAATACGGGGCATGCAATGGCCGTGACAACAAAAAGTGGGAGAGGTAGAGCTGCTAGTACCTCAAACCAAAGAAGACATGTGGATGATGATGTATTGGTGCAAGATGATGATGATCCAAGAAATGATGTTCAAGCTAATGAAGAAGCGAGGATTGATATTGATGAAAATGTGGAGGAGACGCAAGAAGAAGTGAACCCGTCTAGGGAGCACGTAACTGACATGCCGGAATCGGTAGTGGCAAAGGCTAAGGTACCAATGCCAATGCCTCCTCCTCCATACCCTCACAGGCTTGCAAAACAAAAGAATGAGAATCAATTCAAGAAATTTATTAATATGATGAAAAGTTTGTCCATAAATATGTCGTTAGTTGAAGCCTTAGAACAAATACCGGGATATGCAAAGTTCATGAAGGATTTGGTAACAAAGAAGAGATCAATGAACTGTGAAACGATCAAAATGACACATCAAGTGAGTTCTATGGTGCACTCCATCGATCCAAAGTTGGAAGACCCCAGTGCTTTCACAATCCCGTGCACTATTGGGAGTGCCAATTTCGCCAAAGTTTTATATGATTTGGGGGCAAGAATTAACTTGATGCCCTATTCTGTGTTCAAAACATTGGGGATTGGGAAACCATGACCCACATCCACAAGGTTGCAAATCCACGATGATATATTAGTTAGGGTCGACAAGTTCATCCTTCCCGCAGATTTTGTGATACTTGATTGTGAGGTTGACTACAAAGTGCCAATCATTATGGGGAGACCTTTCCTTGCTACAGTGAAGGCCTTAGTTGATGTGGAAGCTGGAGAGCTCACCTTCCGGGTGGGCGATGAAAAAGTGGTGTTCCATGTTTGTAAATAAATGAGGCTGCCAAATAGCAACGAAGTGTGTTCATTCGTGTATCTTGTGACCGAAGTAATTGTTGATGACACAAGTGCTGTGATACGTATGGAAGATACCTTGGAAATTGTGTTGTTGAATCATGATGAGGATGAGAAGGAAGTATTTGTAGAATGTGCCAATGCTTTGCAAGGAATGGGATCATATACTTATAAGCCCCGAAAACTTTCCTTGGATCTTGAAAACCGGAAGACTCCACCAACAAAACCCTCAATCGAGGAGCCTCCCACCTTGGAGTTAAAGATTTTTCCTTCACACCTCAGGTCTGAGTTTCTAGGCCCTTTTTCCACTTTACCCGTTATTGTTTCCTCGTGCTTAACTAACGTGCAGGTAAATGCCACCTTTGCGGTGCTTCAAAGGAGGAAGAAAGCAATAGGTTGGACATTGGCGGATATTCGAGGTATAAGCCCCGTGGAACATCAAAGATGATTGAATGAGGCCATACAAGAGGTAGTAAAGAAAGAGATCATCAAGTGGTTGGATGCGGGGGTGGTTTACCCCATTTCCTATAGTTCGTAGACCTCGCCAGTGCAATGTGTCCCCAAGAAAGGTGGCATGGCGGTGATCACAAATGACAAAAATGAATTGATCCCTACAAGAACTGTCACCAGGTGGAGAGTGTGCATGGATTATAGAAAGCTTAACAAAGTTACTCGAAAAGACCATTTTCCACTTCTATTTCTTGATCAAATGTTGGATAGGTTAGCCGGACGTGCTTATTATTGCTTTTTGGATGGATATTCCGGATATAACCAGATTTTTATTGCACCTGAAGACCAAGATAGGACCACCTTCACTTATCTGTATGGCATTTTCGCATTCTCGCGGATGCGATTCGGGTTATGCAATGCACCAGCAACTTTTCAGCGGTGTATGATGTCCATCTTCACCGATATGGTGGAGGACTTTCTCGAGGTTTTCATGGATCATTTCTCTGTCGTGGGGGATTCTTTTGAAGAGTGCTTGGATAACTTGGATAAGGTATTGGCACGTTGTAAAGAAACTAACTTGGTGCTGAATTGGGAGAAGTGTCACTTTATGGTCAATGAGGGCATTGTCCTCGGTCACATGATTTCCAAGTATGGTATTGAGGTTGATAAAGAAAAAATTGAAGTGATATCAGAACTCCCTCCCCCTACTTCCGTAAAGGGAGTGAGAAGCTTTCTAGGTCATGCGCGGTTTTACCGCCGATTCGTCAAGGACTTTTCTAAGGTGGTAAATCCCTTGTGCAAACTCTTGGAGAAAGATTCCAAGTTCCCTTTCAATGAAGATTGTATGAAGGCATTTGAACTACTCAAGTATAAGTTGACTACCATTCCTATTATCACCGCGCCAAATTGGAGCCTACCATTTGTGCTCATGTGTGATGCAAGCGATGTGGCAGTTGGTGCGGTATTGGGGCAACAAATTAATAAGATCTTCATCCGGTCTACCATGCTAGCAAGACCATGAACGAGGCCCAAGTCAACTATACGGTGACCGAGAAAGAACTCCTATACATTGTCTTTGCTATGGAGAAGTTTCGCTCGTACCTAATGGGTACAAAGGAATCGTTCACACCGACCATGCGGCACTTCGTTATTTGAAGAGCAAGAAAGGCTCTAAGGCAAGGTTGATGCGGTGAGTGCTTCTATTGCAAGAGTTTGATCTAGAGATTAAATACCGGAAGGGTAGTGAGAATCAAGTGGCGGACCACTTGTCCTGATTGGAGGAGGAGGGGAGGCCACATGAGGGCCTTGAGATTAGTAATTCATTTCCTGACGAACCATCCTTTCCATTTCTATGACTGGGATGCCATGGTTTGCCGATATGGCCAACTATCTTGTGAGTGGCATTGTTCCGAATGAGTTCTCCTCAAACCAAAGGAAGAAGCTCAAATGGGACTGCCTGGAGTACTATTGGGATGAGCCATATCTCTTCAAAATTTGCACTGATGGTGTTATCCGGAGATGTTTTCCAGAAGAAGAGCAATTAGGTATTCTTGAAGCTTGTCATTCTTCTCCATATGGTGGTCACCATGGTGGAGCGAGAACTGCTACAAAGGTGCTAAGCTGTGGATTTTATTGGCCTACCTTGTACAAAGACGCTAGCGAGCTCGTTAAGCGTTCTGATGATTGCCAAAGAGCCGTGGGGTCTCCAAGAAATATTAGATGCCTCTCACTACCATCCTCGAGATTGATATTTTTGATGTGTGGGGCATCGACTTTATGGGTCCATTTGTGAGCTCGTGTGGGAACACCTATATGCTTGATGTTGTGGATTATGTTTCCAAATGGGTTGGAGTTGTGGCTTTGCCCTACAATGAAGTTCAGAGTGTGTTAGCTTTCTTGAAAAAGAACATATTCACAAGGTTTGGCACCCCAAGGGCCATCATTAGTGATGGGGGTTCACATTTTTGCAACAAAGCCTTTGACACTTTACTCTCCAAGTATGGTGTCACTCACAAGGTGTCAACCCCCTATCACCCCCAGGCAAGTGGATAGGTTGAAGTCTCCAACACGGAGATCAAGAATATTTTATCCAAGACTGTTAATGCAAATTAGACTGATTGGTCAAGAAAACTTGACGATGCTCTTTTGGCCTTGTGGGTGTTGAAGAAATTGAACCTTGAGTGGGATGTAGCTGCCAATATTTGGGTGGAGCAATTGAATGAACTTGATGAGTTCCGGTTCCATGCTTACTCCAGTTCGTCCTTGTATAAGGACAAGATGAAGTACCTACATGATAAGTATATCCGGAACAAAGAATTCAAAGAAGGTGACCTTGTTCTTTTATTCAACTCTCGGTTACGGATGTTTTTGGGAAAGCTTAAATCAAAGTGGAGTGGTCCTTTTGAAGTGGTACATGTGACTCCTTTTAGTGCTCTTGATTTGAAAAAATAAGAATAGTGAGATCTTTAGAGTCAATGAGCACCGGGTGAAGCACTACGTTGGTAAGGTTGATGATGACCACGTTGTGGCATTGCTCCATTTCAAATGAATGATGCTAACATGCATCGTGCCACGGCGTTAAATCAGGCGCTTCTTGGGAGGCAACCCATGTGTTTATCTTTCTTTTGATTTTCTTGATTAGATTAGGCATTGTTTTGGACTAACTGGTTGTGAAGTGTATGCAGCAATTGGGTATGCAGTGCAAAAAAATTGACAAGACAAAAATTGGCCAAGTGGTGAAATTGTGCGTACCGCGCCAGAATTATGCGGACCGCACAAGCCCTTCGTGGCCGCACAATTCTATGTGCAGTCGCACAACTGAAAGCGGGAAAATTCCAACTCTCTGAAGTTTGGCCTGACAAAATCCCTTAAGGATTCGCGGCCACGATCAAAATTTTGCGGACCGCACATATTGTGCGGCCGCAGCCATTTTTTTGAGAACCGCGTCACTGAATCAACTACTGAGTTAAAAAAGGTAAAGAGTGTGAACCGCACCAAAATTGTGCGGCCGCACTAGGTAAGTCGGTGGGCCAACATGATCAGAGTATAAATACGACTTTTTGAGACTATTCACACTTTACACACTTTGACCTCTCAAGCTAGACTAAAGCACAATGCACTCTTTCTTGTTTTCAATCTCATCCCATATTCATCAAGTGTTGATTTCCTACTACATTTCATTACTGGTATGTTGATTTCATTGAATTAATTTCATCCTTTTCTTTTATTTTCTCTTTTTCTAGTTTTCTTTTTATCCAGGGATAGATTCATGCCAAAAATATCAAATTGATGCTTAATTCTTGCTTAGAAGCATGTGGGTAGTGTTTGAATGAATAATGGGGGCTGGGGTTAGTAGCTTTTATTATTTAATTGCCACAAATCATGCCTAATTAGTAAAAACCCTAGCATTAATCATACTTCAGTGCTGCTCTAATTTGAATTTCGCGGCCGCACACATTTTTGTGCGGTCCGTGCTAGAGTATGTGGCCGTATACAAAATTGTGCGGTCCGCGATACCCTAGGTTGAAGGCACTTGTCATTTCTAAGTTTGTGCGGCCACACTCAATTTTGTGTGGTCCGTGATTGGTGTTTGCAGCTGCATTCAATTTTGTGCGGTCCGCACAATTAAACTTCAGAGACCCAACAAATCGGTATTGCGGCCGCACTCAATTTTGTATGGTCCGTGATGGGTTTTCGTGGCCGCACTCAAAAGTATGCGATCCGCGCTGAGGTAACTTTATAGAACCAGTAGTTTGAACTTGGGATCTCCGCTACCGCACTCAATTTTGTGCGGTCTACGATGGGTATTATGCGGCCGCACTCATTTTTGTGCGATCCACAATGGGCACTCCGCAACCGCACTCACTTTTGTGCGGTCCGCGCTGCCCTGTTCTCAGAAGCAGTTTCTTTCTTTTCAACTGTAATTCAAAAACACATGTTGAAACCCAATTCTAACTGACTTTCACTGCTTGTGTGTTGCAGACAATGGTACATTCTCGTGGTCGAGGTGATACTTCCAAAGGGAGGGAAGAATCCTCCCGAGACCGGGGTATAGGAAAACCTAACATGCCACTATCAGTCCAGAAAGCCTTGGGCAAAAAGACTACTCGCAGTAGACCACCTTCGGACTCCTTAGACACCTGTGAATACCTCCCATCCCGAGAAACTTCTGAGGGGGATTCTATACAACCACAACCGTGGGCACAATCACAATAATTCCCTAATATACTCTATTTAGTCAATGAACCTACCTACTCCTCTAGTACTTCTGACGGCTCAGAGGGAGGTAGTTAGGCATCTGAACCAGCTTCCCCACCTGCTACATCACTTGCCACAACAACTACCTCAATCAATTTAGATGATGATGATGAGGTCCCGGATAACGGAAGAGAGGGTGACACAATTGTGGGAGGCCTGGCTAGATCAAGGAAGTCGGAGGTGTGAGATGATAGATTTGTAAGTGAGAAGGCGCATGGAAATTTTTGGGAATGGTGTCCCCAAAGGTCGCTCACTCTTGAGCGACAATTCATAACCAAAGACCTAAGCCAGCACAATCCGAATGTCCTAAAGCAATTTAGGGAGAGAAAATGATGGAAATGGTTCACCGGTCGATTGCATGATGCCAATGAATACCTCGTCAAGGAATTTTATGCCAATGTTGTCCACTTCAAAAAAGATACAAAGGTGACGAAGGTCCAGAACTTGAATATCCGGTTTGATGGCCACGTATTGAACATATATGTAGGGTTTGAGGAGGTCGAGGCAGTGCAATACCTGGAGAAGCTAGCCTTGGGTAATGCAGTTCGCCCATGGCTAGCTGAGATACTTGCTATTCCGGGGACAACACCTGCATGGCTCACAGAAGGAGTTCAAATTGTCAGAGCCACCCTTAACTTTGAAGCAAAAGGGTGGGAAACATTCGTGTGTAGCCGTCTTGACCCGTGCCAGCATGAGAATGTCCTTCCACTCCCCCGGGCAGTTGGTAGCTTCCATCATGGTAGGCTATCCTATTAATGTAGGAAACTTGATGTCCTACAACATCTCCAATGCAGTCCAGAAAGAAGAAAGACCATATCCCTACCCCAACTTCCTCACAGAGTATTTCCAAGACCAAGGGGTAGAGGCCAGATATTTTGATGTGGAGGTGAAGGCTAAAAAGCCTTTCTCATGGTACCACCTCCAGGGAGCGGACAACCCTAAATTCAAGGGTAAAGCCACTACCTCCACTAGCCAGTCTGAAGAGCCAGGGGTAGTGTCCACCAGGTCAGTTGCCGAGCCTCCACAGCATCCGGTACTTTTGCAGGAGCAACTGCCATGCCTCCTCCTTCCTCCGGACCATCCCTCTCAGTGCCACTGTTAGTGCCCACATCTTCTACCTACCCTCATACTGCACTGCGGGTTTCACAGACACTATCCAGTCTCAACAAATGGATGCAGGCAGCTACCACAAAGATGACTACCATATCCAGTGCAGTGGCAGCACAGTCTTCAGTCCCATCAAAGCTTCAGGTACCTCCATTAGTGGAGGACTCTTTGAAGAAGATTCTGGAAAACTAGAAGAAGATTCTAGACGACCAGAAGAAGATCCGGGAGACTCTTGATACACATGGGAGGATTATCAAGGATTTGGGGAAGCAAGTGAAGAAGATGCGTAAGACTCAGTCATCTAAGGAGGTAGTGGAGAAGTTGAGCAAGGAGGTTGAGAAGATTGATTCTACTGGTGATATTCCACTGGACCTACTTATGGAGGAGACAGTCCCAGCAGCACATGCAGCAGTGCTCGAGGCATTAGAGGTAGCAGATCCGGCTACCACTTCACACACTGCTGAGGAGCTGATTCAGATGCTCAGCAACCCCGTAGTCCTCCAGTTAGAGGATGTGGAGATCCAGTTAGAGGATACAAAGGGTGGTGATGACCCCATCCATGCTGAGAACCCGATGCAGACAAAGACCACATAGGGAGTTTTCTCTACTCTCTACTTTTTTTCCTGTTCTTATTTGTTGTGAGCAATAAGGATAACGCTATATTTAATTTGGGGGGTGGTCCATTTTAATTTGATTACATTTCGTATGTAATAACCATTATACTTTTTTTCTTTATCTTTATTTTCACTTTTGGTATGGATATATTCTAACCATTCGATGCATATATTCATTTCCATTATGTATATATTCGCTTTACCTCATTTTGTACATATTCAGTCTACTTTTCGTAGTTTACTTCATAATTTCTTTCATTGTTTTTCCTTAGTAGCATAGCTTCTTATTTACTTTAGTAGCTTCTTTTTAAGTTGTTAGCTTATTTGTGTGAACAATAAGCCTTTGGTGTTCTTAATGCCACGGTTCTTTCCAAAGGTGGATGTTGTGTGAACCGGGTGGCTCTTCCCAACAATGGATGGCGTGAAAACCTTCTTAAGGGATTGAGTCTGTTTTCTTTATGTTTTTATATATATAGTAATAATGAATAAAAGTGTCTCAAGCAGGCTTCACTTGGTACTAACATGGTTAGAAACAATTTGATTGGAAAAGAATAGCTCTAGTTGTGACCCTTAGACTCTTGCGTTGACTAAAACAATCATCGAGTGGTTTCTTTTTGTCATTTGTGATTTTCAATCCGTTTTATAATGACCCTCTCTTGGCACCCGATCTTTCCTTAGCATTCTTGATACAATTGGCAAAAGCATAAGTTTAGGGGAGAGACGAGGAATGTGAATGTGATAAAAGATACAAAGAACAAAAAAAATAAGGAAAAGGGAAGGCAAAGAAAAGGAAGAAAGGCCAAAAAGAAATATGTCAAAAAGAAAGTGAATAAAGTAGAAAGTTGAAAGGATTCAAAGAAAGAAATGATGAAAGGCATGGAGTGATTAGAAAAGGAAAAAAATGATTGTCATAAGCAAGAAAGAGTGACATTACATCTCTCTAGTTCCCCTAAGGAAGAAGAAAATGACTCAAAGAGTCAAGAAAGTATGAGCCAAAAAGAGAAAATGGAGTGCTTAAGGAAAGATGAAACTATCATATGCCGATAAGTCGTACCTTGATCCAAAAGCCTTCATTACATTCCCGCAAAAGCCCTATATGATTTCAAGTTGAGTGAGCTTACATTAGTGGTGATTTACATAAGGGGCAAGCTTATGGTACTTAGAGCCGGACTTGTGACATTCTTTTGAGAGAGATGAGCGCACTTCTTCACAATCCTTCTTTTGAGTGTTACATTCTAAAGTGAGATTTGCTCATGGAGAGTAGAGGAGGAGGAGTTTGGGTTTCACAATGACCTATATGATAGAGCGAGCTTCCTTGGTGAATTAAGTCAACTCTTGATGCTCTAGTGTCACATTAGAACTATGGTACTCAAAAGGTCAAAACATGGTGTTGTTGATAATTCATTTGTGTTGAGGGTAATTGTTAGTCCTAGTTGATGCATGATTGATTCACCTTAGGCCAGCTGAAATATTCTTTTTTCTAATGGAGGTGGAAATTACCTTATTTGCTTGAGGACAAGCAAAAGCTTAAATTTGGGGGAGTTGATAAGTAGGGATTTTAACCGATTATTTGCTCTCTTTTACTTGTGTTTTAGGACAAAAATGCTTGAAGGTATTTCGGGAAACTAATGAAATATTCTTGCTTGCAGGAATTATTAAAAATGAGCCAAAGGAATCAAAATCAACTCACAAAGGAGTCAAAAGTTGAATAAAAACCAAGGTTGGGCAAAGAGGTCTGAAGCGTGGACCGCACAAATATTGTGTTGCCGCGAAAGCTATGATGCGGCCGCGATCATAATTATGCGGTCCGCAAGAGGGAGATTCAGAGAGTGTGATATTGGGCTAAGTAATGAGCGCGGACCACACCAGAAATGTGCAGCCCCGAAAGTCCTTGTGCGGCCGCAATTAAAATTATGCGGACCGCGATGACTGAGATTCAGAGAGCTGCCAACTTGAGCAAAAGAGAGAAGTGCGGACCGCACCAGAGTTGTGCGGCTACGGAAGTCCCTTGTGTGGCCACGATCAAAATTATGCGGTCCGCAAGATGAAGAATCAGAGAGTTGATTACAGACCAAACTCAAGAACGCGGACCGCATAATCTGGAGCGTGGCCGCTCTTAGAATTATGCGGTCCGCGAAAATTCAACCCCAGGTCCAAAAGAGAAGAACGCGGACGCATGAGAATTACGCAGCCGCGAAAGCAAGAGTGCGGCCGCACTCAGAATTACGCGGCCGCACAATCTCTGCAGGGGCACTTTTGTCAGATATTTTCAGCTTAGTATAAATAGAACTCTTTTGTCATTTTTAGGTTAAGGGGATATTTTGTATGAGCACCTGTGACTGCTGGCTTTTCTGTTTTCAGAAATATGGTACTAGATTCACTTTTTAACATTAGATTTTCATTCCATAAATTAATATTATAGATTCTATCTTGATTTCATCTTTAATTTCTGTTATTTCCATGAGTAGCTAAACTTATAGCTAGGGTTGTGACCTAACCCTAGTGTGGGTATTTGATTTTAGGGCTTGAATGTGAATGGGTTAGTGATATTTAGCTTAGTTCTTGCTAGAAATCAAGAATTAATGGTTGCAAACATTGATTCATGCCTTTATGACTTAGTCTCTACTTGAGAAAGAGGGACTAAGTCTAGGAGAACTAGGCTAACAAGGAATTGGGGTGAACTCAAGAAATTGATAGACCCAACTAAAGGGTTAAACCTAGAGAAAGTAATACCCAACTTGAGCTAATATCACTTGATTTGCATTAATACCCATTTGGACCTGAGAAAGCCAAATTGGGCAAAACCACTCAAACTACCGAGAGGTATAGAGTGAGTACCCGAGTGTGATAGCTAAATTACAATCCCAACTAATCAAGCTTGTCCTAGATTTTACTACCCGTTAGCTATCTACCTAGTTAGAAGTCACTACCCTAGTCTCTTTAAACATTTGAAAAACAACAACAAAAATATTGTCCTTATTTTCAATTATTGCAATCTTTAGAGTAAAGTTAAAAGTAGAAATCAAACCCAAACTTGTGGAAGTGTAATTATATTCGAAACCCACATCTAACCCCATATTCTAACTCCCTGTGGATTCGATCCCGACCTTTGTTGGACTTATTATTGCATCGACCGCCTCGCTACTTAATTGTTGTGTGGGTTTGGCATATATCAATTTTGGCGCCGTTGCCGGGGAGTTAAACGGATTTAGCTATATATCTAGGTATTTGTATGTTTTGTCTTTCTTTCCTTCCAAGTCACTAATTTTGTTTGTGAATTGCTTTTAGGTACAAAATGGCCCTTAACAACGAGCCCCTCAGAAATTTACCATTGGGGGAGGAGGTAGATGTCGATCAAGTGGATGTGGTTTATCCCGAGCCTCAAGTAAACAGGCGAGGCCGACCGCCTCCACCAAGAGCAGCGCACCGAGTGTTGCCGAATGAGGGCTATGCAAGTGCAATAGTCTCGCCCCGGATTAGGGAAGGCAACTTCCAAATTACCAACGTGATGCTTGCACTGCTTGAGCAACGGGGTTTATTCACTGGAGCTCCACACCAAAATACCTACAAGCATCTTAAAGGTTTCGTCGATACTTGTTGGGGGAGCAAGCAAACAAATGTCACTAAGGATGCACTACGGTTAAGGTTGTTTCCCTTTTATCTATGGGGAACGGCTTTGGACTGGTTAGAGAGATTGCCCAATCATTTCATCCACACTTGGGATGAGTTTGCCGAGAAGTTCATTGCCAAATTCTTCTCTCCGGGGCACATGGCTAAACTAAGGGATGAAATTTTAGCTTTCAAACAAGAGCCCAATGAGCCATTGCACGAGATTTGGGAAAGATATCGCACCATGGTCAAAGAATGTCCGAACAATGATATGACCGAGCCCATGATCCAACAGACCTTCTACAGAGGGATTGACACAACAAATCAGTGTGTGGTAAATCAACTCGCTGGTGGTAACTTCATGAACACGCCTTATTCTGAAGCTTGTGAAATCATGGATGAGATGGCGGACACCTCTTCGGCGTGGCAAAGTAGAGCCAATGTTCCTCAGGGTGACCCAAATGTTATTCTCCTATACAAGGAGCTACATGATCATGAGCAATTAAGTCTAGGAAAACTAGGCTTACAAGGAATTGGGGTGAACTCAAGAAATTGATAGCCCCAATTAAAGGGTTAAACCTAGAGATAGTAATACCCAACTTGAGTTAATATCACTTGATTTGCATGAATAGCCATTTGGACTTGAGAAAGCCAAATTGGGCAAAATCACTCAAACTACCGAGAGGTATAGAGTGACTACCCGGGTGTGATAGTTATATTATAATCCCAACTAATCAAGCTTGCCCTAGATTTTGCTACCCATTAGATATCCACCTAGGTAGAAGTCACTACCCTAGTCTCTTTAAATATTTGAAAAACAACAACAAAAATATTGTGCTTAGTTTCAATTATTGCAATATTTAGAGTAAAGTTAGAAGTAGAAATCAAACCCAAACTTGTGGAAGTGTAATTAGATTCAAAACCCGCATCTAGCTTAGATATGTACATAATCTCATATTCTAACTCCATGTGGATTCGATCCCGACCTTTGTTGGGTTTATTATTGTATCGACCGCCTCGCTACTTAATTGTGGTGTGGGTTTGGTACAGATCACATTCTCTCCCTCTTAAATATACGTTCGTCCTCGAACATGCCAAGAATTATTCTGAGGACATTAAATTACTGAGTGTATACTTACACACATACTCATAGGTGATTCTACGTCACCGCAAATTTATCATGGGTTTTACAATATCATCTCAGTTGAGATTATTTCCTTTTATCCATATTTATACACTTTAAAACAAATTTCACACACTCCAAACATTTTCAAAAGGCCTCATTTTCACATCAACACACGATATTAGTTTCAACCGATTGTAGCAACTCGTACCTACGCACACGTCATACGTATGCCTATAACCACACCTCTAGTCATAATAGTTGTTCCTAATTAATTCCAGCATCCTCAATTAACCTCATATTAATGAAACCCTCGTTTCCAATTTTTGCAATACTGACAGCAATTTACTCGAATTAACGAGTCACATTTAACGCCACCTGAGCACTCACATCGTGGGGCTAGAACTTCAATATTTACAACATAATTATGGCTAAATATGCCCAGAAACACATAAAACAATTATCAAATAAGCCTAACATGCATGACTCTTTATTAGTACTATAGTACAAATTTTATTTAACAAAGGGAGAATTTAAAAATACATTAATTTAACCACAAGGATCTCATCATGATATAACTTCCATCGCGGCTTATAGCCCGGTTTACACATTTCATGCCATATAAAAATCTGAGGATCTCGTCCTTAGCTCTGAATCACAAGTAATATTCACATTGCGCCAATGGAAATTTTCTATTTCTTTTCTTTCTTCTTATTAATAAATTCCGTGAAACAATTTCACAACACATAATGAACTCCCATACCGGTATGGCATATAATTCATAAAATTGTAATCAATTACCCCGAAATGATATCAAAACCCACTGTAGCGAGTGGATCATAATAGGAGGACCCGCCTCTATACTCAGAATTGAATCAAAATAAGAATAGGGCTCCTCTATTATGAATAAAATTATATCAGTAATGATACCGTCTGGTATAGCGGCCTTAGCTATACATTTCAAATTTATCAACGGGTCGGGCCTCCCCCTATAGGGTGCCCTCTACCTGCCTGTCCTTCACCCTAACTGGCTGTGCACGTGGGGTAGTAACTGTATTGGGGCCCATAACCTGAGTGTTCTAATAAAAGCCTTACCTCTCAAGTATGGGAAAATCGTTTTTGATGTGCCTAGTATTACCATACTAATAATAACCCCTCTGAGGTCGCAGTTGCTCGTACTGAGTTTTTGCCAGATAACTGGAATAACTATTTTTTGAATTTCGTGTCGGTGGTGTACTATAAGAACTTACTGGAGTATCCCGAGTACTCTGATGTGCGGACTGAGCTGGTAAACTGCTCGAGCCTCCGCCATAATGGGTCATAGCTGAAGAGTAAAATCCATTGAACCCTCCAGAGCTTTGAGACCTTTTGGCCTCCTTAGACACCCTTTCCTCACCTAGAACACCCTCAATCCTCCTCGCAATCTCCACTACTTGCTAAAATGGAGTATCAGTTTGCAACTCTCGATCCATGTATATTTTATGATCATAATTGAGCCCCTCAATGAATCTGCGGCCTCGCACTTTGACTGTAGGAACCAATATAGGTGCATGACGGGCTAACTTCATAAACTAGATGGTATATTCTAACACTGTCATAGTGCCCTGACGCAACCGTTCAAAGTTTGTGCGCCACGCATCTCGGAGAGTAGGGAACAATCTTTCAAAAACATTTCCGAAAATTGAGCCCAAGTTGGTGGTATTGCATCGGCTGGTCTACCTTCTTCATAAACTTGCCTCTAGTGATACGCTGCGCCTGACAGCTGAAATGTAGTAAAGGCAACTCCGCTCACTTCCACAATACCCATGGTGCGGAGAATACAGTGACACGTTTTTAGAAATCCTTGGACATCCGCTGAAGTTGTGCCACTGAAAGTAGGTGGACTATACCTTTTAAACCTCTCAAGTATTTTTTGTTCTTCTTCTGATGCCTCTAGTCTGACCTCAGGCTGAACCAGAATAACAGGTTGTACCGGTACTACACCCGTAACCTAATCAATTTTGAGCAGCAATTAGTGTTTGACTAAGCTATTAATAAATTATTCTAAGAGCCTGTTTGGCCAAGTTTCTAGGAGAACACAAGAATTTACAAATTATGGAAAAACAAAATAACCAAAGGCAAGTGCAGCCATAGAAAATATCAACAAAGGGCACTCCCGAGGTACCTCCTCATAGTCCCAAATTATAAATAAATTTCAATAAAGGGCACTCCCGAGGTACCGCCTCGTTGTCCCAAATTATAAATAAATTCACAATCTTTCCTTATATCGCCGCGGGAGCCTTCACATTTAGTTTTAAAAATTATTTTTTCCCGAAATAGCATCCCGCGTTTAAGCCACCCTTATCACACCGCATGACTTCTAGTAGTTCCCCTACTAGCCGCGCGTATCAAACTCCCCTTATCTCACTGCATGCATTTCAGTACCTAGACGTTATACCACCGCATGTGTATCAATATCACATTATATAACAATTCGCACCTCAAGTGCCCGATTATCGTTGCGATAACACAACTTGCACCTCAAGTGCTCAAATATCACAACATATTATAAATTGCACTTTAAGTGGTCAAATATCAAAACATGTCACAAATTTCACCTCAAGTGCTCAAATATTTCAACATATCACAAATTGCATATCAAGTGCTCAAATATTACAACATATCACAAATTACACATCAAGTGCTCAAATATTAGAACATACCACAGAAATCAACAATACATTATTTTTCACAATAAGGAGCCCATGGCTCGACCATAATGTGCACAAAATCTTAAGAAAATATTCGAGTGTGAACAACTCAACAAAATAATATTCTACAATTTAACACTTTGCCTTAGTATGATTTACGGCCTTTATAACTCAACACCAATTTCAACAGCATAAATTGAAAAGTAATTCATCAAGGAACAACGCCCTCTTAAATCCAAATTTTTGGCAAATAGATTAATGCCTCATTTTAAAATTATTTAATAAATTATTTGTAAATGAATATTCCATAATGAAATTATTTCCAGAAGATATCAACTCAACAAAAATATGGGATTCACATAAAATCATAATGGCAATCACACCAAATAATCATATAAAAATAAATTCAATAAACAAGAATTTAGGCATGACAAATAGAGGATTTAATAAGTGCCAATAAATTTTTAATTTAGTACATAAGGGCATCTAAGAATTTTAGCCGATATAATTTGGACATATAAACCAAGTACGTACTCGTCACCTCGCGTACATGGTTTTCACTTACACAGTTTTATACATAAGACTAATTGCCTAAGGGGTAATTTTTTCACTCAAGGTTAGGAAAGATACTTATCTTTTTGAAGTTATGTCGATATTCCAAAATTGCCTTATTTCTTGAATTGACTTCCGGACAGCTAAAATCTATCCAAATTAATTGTATAACATCATTAAAATTCATCGAAAAAAAACTTCGGATAATAAAAAGTCGACTTAAAATTTCATTCTAAAAAGCCAACCAAAGTCAACGCGGGGCATGCCTCTCGGAACTCGACAGAATTTTCATGAAATTCGAACACCCATTCCGATAGGAGTTCAACCATACCAAATTTACCAAATTCCGATAACAAGTCGTCCTCCAAATCTTGAATTTTTATTTTTTATAAACTTTCTACAATTTTTTCCAAATTTCCATCTCAAAATACTAATTGAATGATGAAAACAATGATATATTCATGTATATTAACCAAATCCGAGTTAGAATTAATTACCCCGATGATTTTCTTCAAAATCCCACGAACAATCGCCACAAACTAAGCTCCCAAAGTCCAAAAATAAACAATGGGATGAAACCCTCATTCATATAGTACAAAATTTGACCCCCATTGCGCTGACCGCACCTTTATTTGTGCGGTCGCACATCCCGGATGCTGCGGTCGCACTCAAAATTGTGCGGCCGCACTTCTGCAGCTTTGCACTACCAGGCTTCAGTAAATTGACCATATCTTTCTCTACAAATATCCAAATGATGATTGGTTCACCTTTGTAGAAATTAGATTCAAAGATATACAATTTTCGTTTATGAATCATCTCCATATTCCTTGTACATTAAAAGATATAAGCCTCCGAAGTCGCAACATTGAACCTGCAGAACTCCCCTAGATTGCGGCCGCGAGCACAATTGTTTGGCCGCGGGAAGAATTATGCGGTCCTCAGTTTTCCTCTGCGGTCCGCACTTTTTCCCTTGCCTCAGCACTCAAAAATTTGCCCCCGCACTTCCAAAAGTTCCAGAACAACATCAGAGTGCCGAAATGCCCGGACTCACTCAAAATTCCCCCCGAAACGCATTCGAGCCACTCGGGACCCGTCCAAATGTGACAACAAGTCCTATAACACGATACGAACTTAGTCGGGCCCTCAAACCACATCAACAACATCAAAAACATGAATCGCACTCCAATTCAAGCCTATTAAAACTAAGGAAATTCCAACTTTTACGATCGTTGACGAAACCTATCAAATCAAGTCCGATTGACCTCAAATTTTGCATACAAGTCATAAATCACATAATGGAGGTATTAAAATTTTCAGAATTAGATTCCGGCCCGCCTCGATATCAAAAAGTAAACTCCCCGGTCAAACTTTCAAACTTAAATTTCTATTTTAGCCATTTCAAACCTAATTTAACTTCAGACTTCCAAATGATGTTTCGGACATGCTCCTAAGTCCAAAATCACCATACGGAGCTGTTGGAATCAACAAAATTATATTCCGGAGTCGTTTGCTTAAAAGTCAACTCTCCGATCAACTTTTTTCTTTTAAGCTTCTTAAATAAGAGTTGTTCTTTCAATTTAATCCTGAATCATCCGAAAACCAAACTCGACCACACACGCAAATCATAATACACATCACAAAGCTACTTGTGACCTTAAGTCGTTGAACGAGATCATAATTATTAGAACGACAAGTCGAGTCGTTATATTCTCCCCCTCTTAAACATACGTTCGTCCTCGAACATGCCAAAAATTATTCCGAGGACATTAAATTACTGAGTGTGTTCTTACACACATACTCGTAGGTGATTCTACGTCACCGCAAATTTAACATGGATTTTACAATACCATCTCAGTTGAGATTATTTCCTTTTATCCATATTTATACACTTTAAAACCAATTTCATACACTCCAAAAAATTTCAAAAGGCCTCATTTTCACATCAACACACGGTATTAATTTCAACTGGTTGTAGCAACTCGTACATACGCACACGTCATACGTATACCCATAACCACACCTCTGGTCATAATATTTGGTCATAATTAATTCCAGCATCCTCAATCAACCTCATATTAATCAAACCCTCGTTTCAAATTTTCGCAATACTGACAGCAATTTACCCGAATTAACGAGTCACATTTAACGCCACCTGGGCACTCACATCGTTGGGCTAGAACTTCAATATTTACAACACATATGTGGCTAAATATGCAAAGAAGCACATAAAACAATTATCAAATAAGCCTAACAGGCATGACGCCTTATTAGTACTATAGTACAAATTTTATTTAACAAAGGGAGAATTTAAAAATACATGAATTTAACCACAAGGATCTCATCATGATATAACTTCCACCGCGGCTTATAGCCCGATTTAAACATTTCACGTCATATAAAAATGCGAGGATCTCGTCTTTAGCTCTGAATCACAAGTAATATGCACATTGTGCCAACGAAAATTTTCTATTTCTTTTATTTTTTCTTATTAATAAATTCCGTGAAACAATTTCACAACACATAATGAACCCCCATACCGGTATGGCATATAATTCATAAAATTGTAATCAATTACCCCGAAATGATATCAAAACCCACTGTAGCGAGTAATAGACAGTCACTTTTGGACTCATCGCCCTGAATAGTGTACAACACAAGTTAATAGATACGGCTATCGCAATAAAATCTCCCATCAGGGGTAAACACATAAGTAGGTTATAGAATTATGAAGCTCACCTATAAGTGGAGCATAATATGAGGACCCGCCTCGATACTCAGAATTGAATCAAAATAAGAATAGGGATCCTCTATTATGAATACAGTTATACCAGTAATGACACTATTTGGTGTAGCGGCCTTAGCTATACATATCAAATTTATCAACGGGTCGGGCCTCCCCCTATAGGATGCCCTATACCCGCCTGTCATCCATCCCTAACTGGCCATGCACATCGGGTAGTAACTGTATTGGGGCCCATAACCTGAGTGTTATGATAACATCCATCCCTCCCAAGTCTGGGATAATCTCTGTTGATGTTCCTAGTATCACCATACTCATAACAACCTGTCTGAGGTCGTGGTTGCGCGTACTGAGTTTGTGCCAAAAAATTGGAATAACTATTGTTCGAATTCCGTATCGGTGGTGTACTATAAGAACTTATGGAGCACCCCGAGTACTCTAATGTGCGGACTGAGCTGGTCGACTGCTCGAGCCTCCGCCATAATGGGTCATAGCTGAAGAGTAAAATCCACCGAACCCTCCAGAGCTTCGAGACCTTTTGGCCTCCTTAGACCATTTCCTCACCTAGAACAACCTCAATCCTTCTCGCAATCTCCACTACTTGCTAAAATGGAGTATCAGTTTGCAACTCTCGATCCATGCATATTTTAAAATCATAATTGAGCCCCCTCAATGAATCTGTGGACTCGCTCTCTGACTGTAGGAACCAATATAAGTGCATGACGGGCTAACTCAATAAACCTGATGGCATATTCTGACACGTTCATAGTGACCTGACGCAACCATTCAAACTTTGTGCGCCACGTATCTCGGAGAGTCTGGGGAACAAACTCTTTCAAAAACATTTCCGAAAATTGAGCCCAAGTTGGTGGTATTGCATCGGCTGGTCTACCTTCTTCATAAATTTGCCACCAGTGATACGCTGTGCCTGACAGCTGAAATATAGTAAAGGCAACTTCGCTCACTTCTATAATACCCATGGTGCGGAGAATACGGTGACACTTTTTTTATAAATCCTTGGGCATCCTCTAAAGTTGTGCCACTGAAAGTAGGTGGACTATACCTTTTAAACCTCTCAAGTCTTTTTTGTTCTTCTTATGATGCCTCTGGTCTGTCCTCAGGTTGAACCGGAATAACAGTTTGTACCGGTACTACACCCGGAACCTGACCAATTTTGAGCAGCAATTGGTGTTTGACAAAGCTCTTAATAAATTATTCTAAGAGTTTGTTTGGCCAAGCTTCTAGGAGGCCAAAAGTACTTTTTCCCCCCCAAAAAAGTACTTTTTAAAAAATTTGAGTTGTTTGGCCAATATAGAGAAGTACTTTTGGCCAGCAGAATAAGCATTTTTTCTGCTTTTGGGAAGAAGCAGAAAATTCTAGCTTCCTCCACTAAAACAAATTATCTACATTCTTCTCTGGATTATCAACTCTTTTCCTATAAATAATCATTTATAATTTCTTCTATTATATGCTATTAGTTCCCGAATCTTTAAAATAGTTATCAAATCTAATTTATGAAAATGACCTACAAATAGGTGATACATTTACAATTGTATTGCATAATCTATCTATATATTATTAAAAGAATAAGAAAATATATCCACATTAAGTCAAGCAACAGTTTCACAATCGGCTAATTGGCAATTTAGGACAAAGTTAGTAAGGTTAAGTAATAATTAGTTTCTTTTTAAATTTAAATTTTTAAAACTATTATACATTATGTGTTGTTAATTGTAACGACCAGGCAGGTCGTACAAGTATTCTAACCACGTTCCCCCATTTACTGCTTAATTTATTCTTTATTGTTATTTTATGTTTTACCGGATTAGTTGGTTCGGGTCCGGAAGGAATTCGGAGTGAAATGAGACATTTAGTTTAATAATTGGAAATTAAAGTTAGAAAAATCGATCGGATGCGGACTTAGGTGTAAACGACATCGTATTTTAATTATGACAGTTTCAATAGCTCTGTATGGTAATTTTGGACTTAGGAGCATGTACGGAAATATTTTTTGGAGGTCCGTAGTGGAATTAGGCTTAAAATGGCGAAAGTCGAATTTTTGAAAAGTTTGACCGGGGGTTGACCTTTTGATATTGGGGTCGGAATCCTATTCTGAAAATTTTAATAGGTCCGTTATGTCAATTATGACTTCTGTGCAAAATTTGAGGTCAAT
This sequence comes from Nicotiana otophora, assembly GCA_000715115.1. Lineage (NCBI taxonomy): Eukaryota > Viridiplantae > Streptophyta > Magnoliopsida > Solanales > Solanaceae > Nicotiana > Nicotiana otophora. The sequence goes on along the minus strand of AWOL01S0001966.1, from coordinate 460,325 downwards.
CAGACGTGATTTGATAGGTTCCGGCGTTGCCTGAAGAAATTGGAGGTTTCAAAGTTCTTTAGGCTTGAATCTATGTGTGATTCGTATTTTTAGTATTGTGGGATGTGATTTGAAGACTCGACTAAGTTCGTATGATGTTTTAGGACTTGTTGGTGTATTTGATTGAGGTCCTGAGGGCCTCGGGTGAGTTTCGGATGGTTAACGGATCAAACGTTGGACTAAAACAGCTGTTGCAATTTCCCTCTGCTGGAAATTCCTTCTCCCATAAATCGAACCTAGAAATCGAGCCCAGAAATCGAGCCTAGAAATTGAAGGCCAGAGTCGAGGGCCATGATCGAAGGCTAGGGTCGAGGGGCATGATCGAAGGCAAGGGTCGATGGGCCATGATCTAAGCCAGGATAGAGGGCCAGGATTGAGGGTCCGGATCGAGGCCCATGATCGAGGGCCAAGATCGAAGGCCAAGATCGAGGCAGGACCGAGGGCTTCCTGGGCAGAATTATAAAGAAGGAGACTTTATCCCATTCGCCATTTTTGACAAATTGGAGCTTGAAGAGAGACGATTTTGATAGATTTTCTAACTCAGATTTGATCAATATACACAAATATATCATTGTTTTCACCATTTAATTAGTGTTTTGAGATTGCAATTTGGAAAATTTTAGAAATCTCATATTAAAGATTTTTTGATATTTCAATATCGATTCGGAGTCGGATTTGAGTGAAATTAGTATGGTTGAACTTGTAATTGGATGGGTTGTCAGAGTTTGTGAGTTTCGTCGGATTCTGAGACATGGGCCCCATGGGCGATTTTTAAGCTAAATTTCAGATGTTTATGGAAAATTAGCATTTTCTTATGGAATTAATTCCAATAAATTTTATTGACTGAATCGAATTATTTATGGCTAGATTCGAGGTGTTTGGTGGCCAATTCATGAGGAAGAGACATTGTAGAATAAGAATTTCACGGCTTGAGATAAGTAATAGTTTTAAATCTGGTCATGAAGGTATTTTGGAGGTAACGCACATGCTAGGTGAAGGGTGTGTGGGAGTGCACCGTGGGAATTGGGACTTGGTGGATTCCGTGAAATTGGAAAGTTGAATAAGCTTGTCGTTAGCTATGTTCCATTTCTGTGCTATACAAATTTGACTATTAATCAATCTTAGGCTATGTGATAGTACTGTTGGGACCCGCAGAGGTCGCGTACTTGTTGAATTATTTGCTAATTGTTGTCTTGTACTCAGTCATGATTTTACTTGTGAATCATACCTCGGTCTTTCTTGATTTTGTTGATACACTATGTTATATTTGTTTGGGCTAATCTTTGTGATTTTCGAGAGCCGAGAGACTAGGGAGGTTGAGGACTAAGTGAGGCCGAGGGCCTATCGGTGAGGTAAGGATAATATGTAACGTGAGTTGTCCGTGCAGGATATTATAGCACATGATTTGTCCGTGCAGCACATGAGTTGTTCGTGCAGCACATGAGTTGTCCGTGCGGATTATAGCGGTTGGGCTGTAGAAGCCTCTCTGGAGTCTGTATACCCCTAGTGAGCACGGGTACCTATTGAGTATGAGTGCTGAGGGCTGGGAGCCCAGTGAGTGATTGTTGTCCTAAGAGGCTGTACTTGCTTTCCATTTGTTGTTGCACTTAGTTGCTACCTGTCATTGTTGTGAAATTTTCTAAAGGATTTTATAACCGGAATAAATGAACTTTAAATATATAGAAATGATTTGACCTAAACTTATGAAATTGAAAGCATGCCTACTCTCTGCTAGAATTACTGAAAATGAACTATAACTGTGTAGCTCGTCTCTATCTTCAGTTCCTTATTTATTATTGTTACTTGCTGAGCTGGTTGTACTCATACTATGCCCTATACTTCATGTGTAGATCCAGGTGTTCCCGGACATAGCGGGTGTTGATCCTTTCGCGCACTTGATTTTTCGGAGATTCTGAGGTAGCTGCCGTGTTTCGCAGACCTTGTCTATCCTTCCCTATCTCCTTGTTTACTGTATTTGGTCTCAAACTATTACAGACCGTATTTTCCGGACTTGTAATCATATTAGATTCTCATGTACTCAGTGACATCTGGTTTTGGGAGTGTTGTATCGGTATTTGCGAGATTATGTTTAAATATTACATTTTCAAACTTAAAAGAAATTGTGGTTTATCGAGATTGTCGGCTTGCCTAGTATCGAGATAGTCTCCATCACGACAGGTTAGAATTTTGGGTCGTGACAAGTTGGTATCAGATCCTAGGTTTCATAGGTCTCACGAGTCATGAGCAGGTTTAGTAGAGTCTTGCGGATAGGTACGGAGATGTCTGTACTTATCTTCGAGAGGCTGCCAAAACCTTAGGAAAATCTTTCTTATATTCTGTCGTGCGAATTTGTTGATTGCGGAAACTAAATTTTTGTTATTCTATTCTCTCGCAGATGGTGAGGATACGTACAATCGGATCGGATGGTCATCTGCCAGTGCCACCAGTTAGGGCCGAGAGATGCCGGGGATGTGGAAGAGGCCGGGGTCGAGGTAGAGGTCGAGGTATGGCTCATGCAACGCTTGGAGAAGCACCTCTAGTACCGCCAGTTGCTCCAGCTCAGGCACCAGTTGTGCCCTTTGAGATTCTAGGCCTTCAAGAGACTTTGGCCCAGATATTGGCAGCTTGCACTGGTCTTTCTCAAGCCACACCTGTAACTTCTCAGGCCGGAGGAGGTACTCATTCCCCTGTTGCCCATACTCCAGACCAGGTAGTACAGGGAGTTCATATACCGGGGGCACTACCTGCCCAGCCGGTTGTAGCTGCTCAGGCCCCGGTAGTTCCTGTTATGGCAGATAATGAGCAGAGGAGACTTGAGAGATTTGAGAGGCTTCGACCTCCACCATTCAGCTGTGATGAGTCAGAATATGCTCATGGTTTTCTGGATAAGTTTCAACGCATGCTTCGGACTACGGGTATTCTGGAGACCAGTGGGGTCTTGTTCACTACTTTTCCATTTTCTGGGGCTGCCTTCAGATGGTGGGAGGCTTACGAGAGGCGTAGGTCAGTTGGCGCATCACCCCTTACATGGCAGTAGTTCTCTAGTATATTCCTGGAGAAGTTTGTGCCTCAGTCCCGCAGAGAGGAGCTGCGCAGACAGTTCGAGCAACTTTGTCAAGGTGATATGTCCGTGACACAGTATGAGATGAGATTTTCAGAGTTGGCCTGTCATGCTATCTGGATGATTCCCACAGACAGGGAGAGGATCAAGTGGTTCATAGATGGCCTCACTTTTTAGCTGCGATTACTCATGACTAGAGAGAGAGTGTCTGGTGCAACTTTCGACGAGGTTGTCGATATTGCTCGATAGATTGAGATGGTTCGCAGCCAGGAGCGGGTTGAGAGGGAGACCAAGACGCATTGTGGTTCAGGTGATTTCAGCAGTGTTCCTTAAGGAGGTTAGTTATACCGCGGTAGGGGTCTTTCTTACAGACACGCTCAGATGGGTCGTCCAGCTCATCGTGGTGCATCAGCTAGCCACAGTTCTTACAGTGCTCACTCAAGGCAGTCTTCATTCAGTGCACTACCAGCGCGGAGTTCTCATCATGCCTCGTCCGCTCAGGCTTCTATATGTAATTCTTCGAGTTATGAGGAGCAGCAGTTCCGTCAGAGGAGGGGTTGTTTCGAGTGTGGAGAATTGGGTCATTTCAAGTGAGATTGTCCTAGGCTGTTGAGTAAGGCTCTACAACAGAGTTCTCAACCAACGGCACCAGCACCAACAGTTATACCACCTGCCCAGCCAGCTCGGGGTGGGGTCCAGTCCGCTAGGGGTCTCCTAATAGGGGGAGGCCGATGAGGTGGCTATCAGGCCCGATTATATGCTTTTCCTGCAAGGCCAGATGTTGTTGCTTAAGATGCAGTGATCACACGTATAGTTTCAGTGTGCCACAGGGAAGATTTTATATTATTTGACCCTCGTTCCACTTATTCATATGTATCATCGTACTTTGCTCATTACCTGGATATGCCCTATGAGTCCTTAATTTCACCTGTTTGTGTATCTATACCGGTGGGCGATATTATTACTATGGACCGTGTGTATCGGTCGTGTGTGGTAACTATTGGGGAAATGGAGACTAGAGTTGATCTCTTATTACTCGGTATGGTTGATTTTGATGTAATCCTGGGTATGGATTGGTTGTCTCTATGTCATGTTATTCTGGACTGTCATGCAAAAACCGTGACGTTAGAGATGCCGGGGTTACCAAAGGTTGAATGGAGAGGTTCTCTAGACTTTGTTCCTAGCAGGGTAATTTCTTATTTGAAGGCCCAACATATGGTTGGAAAGGTATGATTGTCATATTTGGCCTTTGTGAGAGATGTTGATACAAATACTCCTATTATTGATTCAGTACCGGTCGTGCGAGACTTTCCGGATGTATTTCCTGCAGACCTGCTAGCTATGCCACCCGACAGGGATATTGATTTCGGTATTGACTTGGTGCAAGGCACTCAACCCATTTCTATTCCTCCGTATAGTATGGCACCAGCTGAGTTAAAAGAATTGAAAAAGCAACTTCAAGAACTCCTTGAAAAAGGATTTATTAGGCCTAGTGTGTCACATTGGGATGCACCAGTTCTGTTTGTGAACAAGAAAGATGGTACTATGTGGATGTGCATTGATTATAGGCAGTTGAACAAAGTTACAATCAAGAATAAATATCTCTTGCCGCGTATTGATGACTTATTTGACCAACTTCAGGGAGCGAGGGTATACTCCAAAATTGATTTGAGATCGCGGTATCACCAGTTGAAAATTTGAGATTCGGATATTCTAAAGACGACATTCAGGACTCGTTATGGTCACTATTAATTTCTTGTGATGTCATTTGGTCTAACTAATGCCCCAGCAACATTTGTGCACATGATGAATAGCGTATTCCAGCAGTATCTTGACTTATTTGTCGTGGTATTTATTGATGATATCCTGGTGTACTCACGCAGCTAGGAGGAGCATGCCCAACACTTGGGTATTGTATTGCAAAGGCTGAGAGAGGAGAAACTATATGCCAAATTCTCTAAGTGTGAGTTTTGTCTTAACTCGGTGGCATTCTTGGGACATATAGTGTCCAGTGAAGGAATTAAGGTGGATCCGAAGAAAATAGAGGCAGTTCAAAGCTGGCCCAGGCCATCTTCAGTTACTGAGATTCGGAGTTTTCTCGGCTTGGCTGATTATTATCGTTGCTTCATGGAGGGATTCGCGTCTATTGCATCGCCTATGACTAAATTGACCCAGCAAGGTACTCCGTTCAGGTGGTCGGATGAGTGTGAAGAGAGCTTTCAGAAGCTCAAGATAGCTTTGACTATAGCTCTAGTATTGGTGTTGCCTATAGGTTCAGAGTCTTATACTGTGTATTGTGACCCGTCGTGTATTGGTCTCGGCGTAGTGCTTATGTAAGACGGTAGTGTGATTGCCTATCCGTCCAGACAGTTAAAGGTACATAAGAAGAATTATCCGATCCACGACCTTAAGTTAGCTGCTATTATTCTGCCTTGAACATTTGGCGGCATTACTTGTACGGTGTCCAGTGTGAGGTATATACCGATCATCGTAGTCTACAACATCTGTTCAAATAGAAAGATCTTAATTTGTGGCAGTGGAGGTGGTTAGAGTTGCTTAAGGATTATAATATCACCATTTTCTATCATCCCGGAAAGGCCAATGTGGTGGCCGATGCCTTGAGTCGCAAGGCAGAGAGTTTGGGTAGTTTAGCATACTTACCGGTAGCATAGATGCCTTTAGCCTTGGATGTTTAGGCTTTGGCAAATTAGTTTGTTAGATTGGATGTTTCGGAGCCGAATCGAGTTTTGGCTTGTGTGGTTTCCCAATCTTCTCTTTATGATCGTATTAGGGAACGTCAGTATGATGACCCATATCTGCTTGTCCTTAAGGACACGGTTCAACACGGTGATGCCAAGGAAGTCACTATTGGAGATGACGGTGTATTACGGATGCAAGGCAGGCTATGTGTGCCTAATGTAGAGGGTTTGCGTGAGTTGATTCTCCACGAAGCTCACAGTTCGCGGTACTCTATTCATTAAGGTGTCGCGAAGATGTATCAGGATTTGAGGCAGCACTATTAGTGGAGGCGAATAAAGAAAGATATAATTGTGTTTATAGCTTAGTGTTTAAATTGTCAACAGGTGAAGTATGAAAATCAGAGGCCAGGAGGATTGCTTCAGAGACTTGAAATTCCAGAGTGGAAATGGGAGCGTATTACTATGGACTTCGTAATTGGGCTTCCACGGACATTGAGGAATTTTGATGCGGTTTGGGTGATTGTAGATCGATTGACTAAGTCCACTCATTTTATTCCAGTGGATACTAATTATTCTTCAGAGCGGTTGGCTGGGATTTATATCCGTGAGATTGTTCGCCTACACGGTGTGCCAGTGTCCATCATATCAGATCGGGGCATGCAGTTTACATCACAGTTTTGGAGAGCTGTGCAGCGAGAATTGGGTACACAGGTTCAGTTGAGTAAAATATTTCACCCTCAGACGGACGGACAATCCAAGTGTACTATTTAGATATTAGAGGATATGCTACGCGCTTGTGTCATTGATTTTGGGGGTTCTTGGGATCAATTTCTGCCACTTGTGTAGTTTGCTTATAATAATAGCTACCAGTCAAGCATTCATATGGCTCCGTATGAAGGTTTGTATGGGAGACAGTGCCGGTCTCCGATGGGTTGGTTTGAGCCGGGCGAGGATAGGCTATTGGGTACTGACTTGGTTCAGGATGCTTTAGAGAAGGTCAAAGTGATCCAGGAATGGCTTCGCACGACACAATCTAGACAGAAGAGTTATGTCGATAGGAAGGTTCGTGATGTAGTTTATATGGTTGGGGAGAAGGCTCTACTCAAGATTTCACCCATGAAGAATGTGTTGAGGTTCGGGAAGAAGAGCAAGTTGAGCCCTCGATATATTGGGCCTTTTGAGATACTTAATAAAATTGGGGAGGTGGCTTATGAACTTGCTTTACCAACTAGTCTATCAGGTGTTCATCCAGTGTTCCATGTATCCATGCTCCGAAAGTATGTCGGGGATCCGTCTCATATTCTGGATTTCAGTACAGTATAACTGGATGGTAATTTGACTTATGAAGTGGAGCCGGTGGCTATTTTAGACTAGCAGGTTCGAAAGCTGAGGTCAAAGAAAATAGCATCAGTGAAGGTACAGTGGATAGGTCATCCAGTCGGAGAAGCTACTTGGGAGATTGAGCTGGAGATATAGAGCAAATATCCACACCTATTTGAGACTCCAGGTATGATTCTAAACCAGTTCGAGGACGAACGTTTGTTTAAGAAGGGGAGAATGTAACGACTCGGCCAGTTGTTTCGAGTATTATAACCCTGTTCCCCCATTTACTACTCAATTTATGCTTTACGGTTGTTTTATGACTTACCGGGTTAGTTGGTGGTCCGGAAGGAATTCGGAGTGAAATGATACACTTAGTCTCATAATTGGAAATTTAAGTTAGAAAAGTTGACCGGATGCAGACTTATGTATAAACGACCTCGGATTTGAATTCTGACAAATCCAATAGATCCGTATGGTGAGTTTGGACTTAGGAGCGCATCCGAAAAAGTTTTTTGGAGGTCCGTAGTGGAATTAGGCTTAAAATGGCAAAAGTCGAATTTTTGGAAAGTCTGTCCGGGGGGTTGACTTTTTGATATTGGGGTCGGAATCCGATTCTGAAAATATTTTTAGGTCTGTTATGTCAATTATGACTTGTGTGCAAAATTTGAGGTCAATCGGACGTGATTTGATAGGTTCCGACGTCCCTTGAAGAAATTGGAGGTTTCAAAGTTCATTAGGCTTGAATCTATGTGTGATTCGTGTTTTTAGTGTTGTTGGATGTAATTTGAAGACTCGACTAAGTTCGTATGATGTTTTAGAACTTGTTGGTGTATTTGGTTAAGGTCCCGAGGGACTCAGGTGAGTTTCGGATGGTTAACAGATCAAAAGTTAGACTAAAACAGCTGCTGCAATTTGCCTCTGCTGGAAATTCCTTCTCCCATAAATCGAGCCCAGAAATCGAAGGCCAGGGTCGAGGGCCATAATCGAAGCCATGATCGAAGGCCAGGGTCGAGGGCCATGATTGAAGGCAAGGGACGATGGGCCATGATCGAAGCCAGGATCGAGGTCCAGGATCGAGGGCCAGGATCGAGGCCCAGGATCGAGGGCCAAGATCGAGGCCCAGAATCGAGTGTCATGATCGAAGGCCAAGATCGAGGCAGGACCGAGGGCTGCCTGGGCAGAATTATAAAGAAGGGGACTTCGTCCCATTTGTCGTTTTTGACAAATTAGAGCTTGTGGAGAGGCGATTTTGATAATGTTTCAAGGAAAAATACTGGGGTAAGTAATTCTAACTCGGATTTGGTCAATATACACGAATATATTATTGTTTTCACTATTTAATTAGTGTTTTGAGATTGAGATTTGAGAAAATTCTAGAAATCTCATATTAACGAATTTTTGAGATTTCGGTATCGATTTGGAGTCGGATTTGAGTGAAATTAGTATGGTTGAACTTCTAATTGGATGGGTTTTCGAATTTTATGTGTTTCATCAGATTCCGATACGTGGACCCCATAAGTAATTTTTGAGCTAAATTTTAGATTTTAATGGAAAATTAGCATTTGCTTATGGAATTAATTCCAATAAATTTTATTGACTGAATCAAATTATTTATGGCTAGATTCGAGGCGTTTGGAGGGCAATTCACGAGGAAAAGACATTATAGAATAAGAATTTCACGGCTTGACGTAGGTAACAGTTTTAAATCTGGACCTGAGGGTATGAAACCCCGGATTATTGTATTATGTGAGTATTTTGGAGGTGACGCACATGCTAGGTGAAGGGTGTGTGGGCGTGCACCGTGGGAATTGGGACTTGGTCCATTCTGTGAAACTTGAAAGTTTAATAAGCTTGTCCTTATCTATGTGCCCTTTCTGTGCTATAAAAATTTGACTGTAAATCAGGTTTAGGCAATGTGATAGTACTGTTGGGATCCGCAGAGGTCGCGTACTTGTTTCATTATTTGCTAATTGTTGTATTGTACTCAGTCATGATTTTACTTGCGAATCATTCCTCAGTCTCTCTTGATTTTGTTGATATACTATGTTATATTTATTTGGGCTGATCTTTATGATTTCCGAGAGCCGAGAGACTAGGGAGGTTGAGGACTGATTGAGGTCGAGGGCATGTCGGTGAGGTAAGGATACTATGGTACTTGAGTTGTCTGTGCAGGATATTATAGCACGTGACTTGTCCGTGCAACACATGAGTTGTCCGTGCGGATTATAGCGCTTGGGCTGTAGGAGCCCCTCCGGAATCTGTACACCCCTAGTGAATGCGGGTACCCATTGAGTGTGAGTGCTGAGGGCTAGGAGCCTAGTGAGTGATTGTTGTCCTGAGAGGCTGTACTTTCTTTCCATTTGTTGTTGCACTTAGTTGCTATTTGTTATTGTTGTGAAATTTTCTGAAAGATTTTATAACCGGAATACATAAACTTGAACTGTATAGAATTGATTTGACCTAAACTTATGAAATTGAAAGCGTGTCTACTCTCTGCTGGAATTACTAAAAATGAACTATAACTGTGTAGCTCGTCTCTATCTTCAGTTCCTTATTTATTATTGTTACTTGCTGAGTTGGTTGTACTCATACTACACCCTATACTTTATGTGTAGATCCATGTGTTCCCGGACATAGCGGGTGTTGATCCTTTCGCGCACTTGATTTTTCGGAGATTCTGAGGTAGCTGCCATGTTTTGCAGACCTTGTCTCTCCTTCACTATCTCCTTATTTACTGTATTTGGTCTCAAACTATTATAGACCGTATTTTTCAGACTTGTAATCATATTAGATTCTCATGTACTCAGTAACACCAGGTTTTGGGATTGTTGTATCGGTATTTGCGAGATTGTGTTTAAATATTACATTTTCAAACTTAAAAGAAATTATAGTTTATCGAGATTGTCGGCTTGCCTAGTATCGAGATAGGCACCATCACGACAGGTTATAATTTTGGGTCGTGACATTAATAATTAGTTACTCTTTTTTGAATTAGTTTAAACATACTTATTCGGAAACAACCTATCTACTTCCTCAGGTGTAGGGGTAAGGTCTGCGTACACACTACTCTCCCCAGAACCCACTAGTGGGATTTTACTAGGTCGTTGTTGTTTTGTTGTTGTTGTTTAAACATACTTAACTATTTTTTTATGATTTATTTTATATATTTAAAATTATTTCTATTTTATGCTCAATGCCATCTTTCAAGTTTGACACTCAGAATTATCCATTATTTAGATAATGATGGACAAAATTAACATTGTTATTAGGGACTTATATTACAGTATTTTCACGACCCAAAATCCCCCCATAGGCGTCGTGATGGCACTTAGTCTCTAAGACTAGGTAAGTCGATTATAATTACAATTCAAGCCTTATTTTTTATCGAAACCAACAACAGAAATAATTATAACATCTTCCCAGGACTAGTAATATGGAGTCACGAACTCTAACTGAGTACATGCAGTGATCTCCAAGGATCGAATATACAATATTGTTCGAATAAGAGTGGACAGTACAATAAAAATGGAAATACTCCAAGGGAGTGCGACGACCAAGCAGCCCTACCTTTAATCCTTACGATCACACTCTAATCTCTGTTCGAATCTGATATCTCCAATACCTGGCTCTGCATAAAATGTGCATAAGTGTAGTATGAGTACACCACAGTTGGTACCCAGTAAGTATCACGACTAACCTTGGTGGAGTAGTGACGATGGACCGTCAAGACAGTCACTAATCAAATAACCTGTATAATATAGCATACAAAAATAATAGAACAACAAATAGCAGTGATGGCAATAATAGTCAAGTTGTGACATAAATGGCAAGGTAATAGGAACACCATAAATATTACTCAAACGAATAATAAACACAAGTACAACCAATTAATCATGTCCTTCAAATATAAATCATTCACATATAAATTCTTTCTAATAAATACCCTCCAAATATATTTCTTTAAATAAATATCATTCGAATATAAAGTTGGTATCAAATCTCTAGGTTCATAGGTTCTACGAGTCACGAACGAGTCTAGTAGAGTCTTGCAGATCGGTACAGATACATATGTACTTATCTTCGAGAGGCTACTGAGATAGTAGGAAAATATCCACTTCTTTCATTCCTTATCGTGCGACATTTATTCAGCTTGAAGCATATATCTTATGTTTTTTTGCATCCACTCCTATATGAAATTGCGCACTCAATAATAACTAAGCACCAACGGTGCGTGATACTACAGAAGTGTTATAAGAGAGCCAGGGTTGCTCAACCATTGTTACCACGTATCTTCCAGATCGAGGATGCGGAAGTATTGAGAGATCATTCAGTTGTGCACATGGGGGTGCAGCATGTTCCGACATTTGGATGATAAGGACGATCTTAAAAAAGTTTAATTAGTTGCCTAATCGTAACAATCGTGGTAGGGTCATGCGGTAGATGTAGATACGAAGATAGTTGGTGGTATAAGAGACTATGTGGTTCGTATAAGATTTCTATTTAGCGAAGGGTACATCACGAGGATGACATGCGCCAAATAAATGGCTTGAGGTGTCTTATGACTGGTGTCATACAAGCGATGGAGGCTAGTATTGTGGATCATCGGAATGTGTCTTATGGCTTCGCGCCAAGTGAGGGGAGTCCACTATCAACGATCAGATTGCGGGGTCATGTGTTATATCAGTTTTGGCCTGGGATGTATTTATGTGGTATTGAAAGGTTCTCTGAAACTTGTATATGATTAAGACCTGAGATTTGTATGGGATGATGCTGGGACTTGCAGTATTCCTATGTCCTTAATAATTCTACATTTCAGTATCAGCGGGGTCATGGAAACAATTTCAGAATACTCGGAGTGCTCCAGTAAGTTCTTTTAATGCACCACCGACACAGGGTTCCTATAATGGTTATTCCAGTTATCTGGCATAGACTCCGTATGAGCAGCCGAACCTGGAGAGGGGTTGTTATCAGTGTGGTGATACTAGGCACATCATGAGAGATTGTCCCAAATTTGGGAGAGGCATATTTCATCACAATACTCAGGCTACAAGCTCTATTCTAGTTACTACCCCACATGCTCAGTCAGTTAAGGGTAGAGAGACAGGCGGATAGAGGGCGCTCTAGAAATGAAGGTCCGACCCGTTGATATAATTGATATGGTATGGCTGAGGCTTCTACACTAGATGGTGTCGTTACAGGTATGATCCTGCTTTGTTATAAAAGGATATTTTTCCTTAATTGATTCGGTTCTGAATATTAAGGTGAGTCCTCCTATTATGCTCCGCTTATGGGTGAGCTTCAGAATTTTGTGACCCACTTATATGTTTATCGCAGTTAGGAGGTTTGATGATGTTAGCTCGTGTCTATCATTTTTATTTTTGTACACAATTGAGGACTATAAGTCCAAAAGTGACTTTTTATTACTCACTACAGTGGGTTTTGATGTGATTTCGGAATAATTTATTTCACTTTTATGAATTATATGTCCTATTGGAATGGGGTTTCATTATGTGTTGTGAAAATTATTTACGGGATTTATTAAAAGAAAGAAAGAAAGGAAATGGAAAAATTTCAATTGGCACAATGTGCAAAATACTTGTGATTCGGAGTAGAGGACGAGATTCTCGCATTTTTATATGATGTGAAATATTTAAACTGGGCTACAAGACACAGTGGAAGTTATGTAAGGACGAGGTCCTTGTGGCAAAAATTTTATGAGTGTAAATTCTCCCTTTGTGAAATTTAAATTGTACTATAGTACTGATAGGGAGTCATGCCTATTAGGCTTATTTGATAATTCTTTTATGTGTTTCTGTGCATATTTAGCCATAATTGTGTTGTAAATATTAAAGTTTTAGCCCCACGATATGAGCTCCTAGGTGGCGTTAAATGTGACTCGTTAATTCGGGTAAATTGCTGTCAGTATTGGAAAAATTTGAAATGAGGGTTTGATTAATATGAAGTTAATTGAGTATGTTGGAATTAATTATGAACAACTATCATGACCAGAGGTGTGGTTATGGGCATAGGTATGACGTGTGCGTAGGCACGAGTTGCTACAGCCGGTTGAAACTAATACCGTGTGTTGATGTGAAAACCGGGCATTTTGAAAATGTTTGGAGTGTAAGAAATTAGTTTTAAAATTTATAAATGTTGATAAAAGAGATAATCGCAACTGAGATGGTGTTGTCGGACCATGTTAAATTTGCGGTGGCATAGAATCACCAGCGAGTATGTGTGTAAGAATACACTCAATAATTTAATGTCCTCAGAATAATTCTTGGCACGTTCGAGGATGAACGTATGTTTAAAAGGGAGAGAATGTAACGACCCGACTTGTTGTTTTGTGAATTAGCGTCTCGTTCAGCAACTTAAGGTCCCAAGAAGCTTTGTGATGTGTACTATGACTTGCGTGTGTGGTCGAGTTTGATTTTCGGATGATTCGGGATCATATTGGAAGAATAATTTTTATTTAAGAAGCTTAAAAGAAAAGAGTTGACCGGAGAGTTGACTTTGGAACAAACGACCTCGGAATAGAGTTTAGATGATTCCAATAGATCCATATGGTAATTTTGGACGTAGGAGCGTGTCCGAAAAATTATTTGGAAGCCCGTAGCTAAATTAGGCTTGAAATGGCTAAAATAGAAATTTAAGTTTGGAAGTTTGATCGGGGAGTTAAATTTTTGATATCGGTACCCGAATTCGATTATGAAAATTTGAATACCTCCATTATGTCATTTATGACTCTTGTACAAAATTTGAAGTCATTCCAGATTTATTTGATATGTTTCGGCACGAGTTTTGGAAGTTGGAAGATTTGGAAATATATGAATTCGATTTGTGGCGTGATACCTAGTTTCGACATTGTTTGATGTGGGTTGAGGCCTCGAGCAAGTCCGTGTTATGTTTTAGGACTTGGTAGTATGTTTTTTTGAGGTCTCGAGTGGCTCGAATGAGTTCCGGGGTGAGTTTTGAGCGAGATTGGGCATTTCGGCACTCTGACGATGTTATGGGATAGTTGAAATGTGGAGGGCACATTTTAGAGTGCAGAAGTGCGGCCACAAACTCCCAAAGTGTTGTAGAAGTAGGAATTGTGCGTACTGCACTTGAAATTGTGCTGTCCGCAGTTGAAATTGTGCGGTCCGCAGAATTTCTCTCGCGGCCGCAGAACTGAGATTTTCAGGTCCGATGGTCCGACTTCGGAAGTTTATATCTTTTAATCTACAAGGTATTTGGAGATAATTCAAAAACTAAAGTTGTATCCCTTTGAATTTAGTTTCCAGAAAGGAAAACCAATCATCATTTGGATATTTGTTACGAAAGTTATGGTCAATTTACTGACGTCTAGTACCAAAGGCTGCAGAAGTGCGGCCGCACAATTTGGAGTGCGACCACAGCACCTGGGATGTGCGACCGCACAAGAAAATGTGCAGTCAGCACAATGCGAGGTCAGATTGTGTACTATATAACCGAGAGTAAGGGTATTATTTCACATTTGGACTTTCGGAGCTCGGTTTGTGACGATGTTTCATGGGATTTTCAAAGAATTCTTTCGGGGTAAGTGATTCTAACTCGGTTTTGGCTATATTACATGAATCCATTGTTATTTTTATCATTTAATCAGTGAATTAAGTTGGAAATTTGGGGAAATTGTAAAACCTTTCAAAAACAAAAAATATAGATTTGGAGGATGATTCGTTATCGGAATTTGATAAAATTAGTATGGTTGGACTCGTATCGAAATGAGTATTCAAATTTTGTGAAAATTCTGTCAGGTTCCGATAGGCGAACCCCGCGTTGACTTTGGTTGACCTTTTAGAATAAAATTTGAAGTTGGCATTTTATTACTCGGAATTGTTTCTGATGTATTTTAATAAAGTTATACAATCAATTGGATAGATTTGAGCTGTCCGGAGGTCAATTCAAGCAAGAAGGCTATTTTGGAATATCGACCTAACTTCAAAAAGGTAAGTACCTTGCCTAACCTTGAGTGGGGGAATTATCTCTTAGGCATCGAGTCTTATGTATTTGTGAAATGTGAAAATCCGTGTACGCGAGGTGACGAGTACGTACTCGGGCTTATATGTGCAAACTTTATTGGGTTAAATTCTTAGGCATATTGTGTAGTAAATTGGATAATTGTTGGCATTTATTAAATCATCTATTTGGCATGCCTCAATTCGCGTTTGTTGAATTTATTTTTATATGACAATTTGATGTGATTATTACTTGTATATTTATGTGAATTCCGTGAGTTTAATGATTTGATATTTCCTGAAAATAAATATATTATGGATTTTTCATCTGTAAATAATTAATGAAATAAGTTTAAACTGAGGCTAATATAATTATCAAGAATTTGGATTAATGAAGGTGTTGCCCTATACTGAGTATTTTCCATCTCTGTTATTGTTTTGAGGTTTTATACATATTGTGTGGAGCCTTGGGCTATTTGTTGTGAAATTAATTGACTTTGTTATATCTTTGGAATTGGTTGTGGCCATTGGGAAAATTGTGATATAAATTGATTTTGTTATGTTGCCTTGATCGTATTTCGTATAAATTGTTGTGTTATTTGAGTTATTATTATTTTGAGGATATAAAGGTGGCATTCCAATGCTGATATTATGTGGGTATAAGGGTGGCATTTCACCGTGGTTATATGTGTTGGGATATTGTCTGGGCGGAGTGATAATGGTGGCGATTATACGGAGCGATAAGGGTGGCTATATGAGCGATAAGGGTGGCTATTGATATTGTCAGGGATGAGGGATAAGGGAGGCTATTATATGAGTGATAAGGGTGGCTATATGAGAGATAAGGGTTGGCTATTGTCAGGCATGATATGTGATGATGTGGAGTGATTGTGTTGGTAAGTTTTATGTGATGATGTGGGGTTATTGCGTTGGTAATTTTCATGTGATGTTGTGATTTTTCTTGTGTTTATTTATATATCTTGTGCAACTTGTCTTGCTGTTTCGATAAACTTGATAATAATCTTATCTATGTTGAAATTGGGAGCCTATGGCTATTGCCAGGCAGATTATGTTATATGGGATCGGGTTGCACGCCGCAACAGGTATGACTAATGTTATATGGGATCGGGTTGCTGTCACGATCCGAAATTCCCACCTTCGGACCGTGATGGCGCCTAACATTTCACTTGCTAGGCAATCCAACATTAGAATAATATTATCTAATTTTTAAAACAATTTTTAAATTTATTAATAATCAAAGAACACATGCGGAAGTAAAGTCTGAAATATAGTGAATAATCCATAAAAACAACGGTGTCTAAATACCATCCCCGAATTGGTATCACAAGTGCACGAGCTTCTAGAATTATACAAATAAAGGTCTGAATAAAATAAAGCTATCTGGAAATAAACAAACAGCTAAGGTAAAATAGACGGGGACTTCAGAACTGCGGACGCCATGCAGTTATACCTCAAGTCTCCTCCGAGTAGCTGAAATCCGAGCAAGTATATGGTACGCCGCTGGGACCAACTACAAAATCTTCACAAGAAGTGCAGAGTGTAGTATCAGTGCAACCGACCCCATGTACTGGTAAGTGCTGAAACTAACCTCGACGAAGTAGTGACGAGGCTAAGGCGGGTCACTTACATTACCTGTACGCAATATTAATAACAACAACAATAAAAAAAATAAATTAGATAACTCATTTATAATAATTGAAGCCAACTCAGCAATCATAACCAATTATCATTTTCATCAATTCTATTGCAGCGTGCAACCCGTTCTCACAATATATTCACATTCAATTCTGTTGCAGCGTGCAACCCACTCTCACAATATATTCACATTCAGTTCTATTGCGGCGTGCAACCCGCTCCTCTAATATATTCATTTTAATCAAGTCTGTTATATATTTATTTCAATCAAGTATATATAGACTTTTTAATAAGTCTGTTGCGGCGTGCAATCCGATCCCCCAATATTGACTTTTAATAAGTCTATTGTGGCGTGCAACCCGATCCTCCAATATGGACTTTTTAATAAGTCTGTTGGCAACCCGATCCTCTAATATGGACTTTTTAATAAGTCTGTTATGGTGTGCAACCCGATCCTCCAATATATCCATTTCAATCAATTTTTATAGAAGAAATTTCCCCAATAAACGCCACAATTAATACAAAATTATAAGACAACAAGCATACAATAATTATGATTTAATTATGAAACAAACAATGACAAATAGCAAATTATTATGGAAATCAGATAGAAAATATGCAGTTTAATATTTAATATGCTAAATGTCAAATAACAATTAAGGCACATAATTCAAATAGCATGTAGCAATTAATGCAGAAATTCAATAATTAATATTTGACAAACAATAGGAGAGAAATAATTATTATAATAATTAATTCATGATTTAAAATAATTTATAATTTTTCAAGTAAGCAGGAAATAATTAATTTGACGATGTATAGACACTCGTCACCTCGCCTATACGTCGTTCACATGCATTTCACATAACAAATAATTTAAGGGTTCTATTCCCTCAAGTCAAGGTTAACCACGATACTTACCTCGCTTTGCAAGTTCCAATCAATTACTCAACCACAACCTTTTCTTTTAAATTTGTCTTCAAAAACTTCAAATCTATTTATAAACAATTCAATATACTCAATACGAATCATAGGAATTAATTCCATATGAATTTTCTAATTTTTCGGATAAAAATCCGAAATTTATTAAAATATTCGGCAGTGGGACCCACGTCTCAAATCCCGAAAAAACTTACGAAATACGAACACCCATTCCGATACGAGTCCAATCATACAAAATTTATTGCGATGTCAAATAGACCTTCAAATCTTAAATTTTCGTTTTTGGAAGAATTTATAAAAATCTGGTTTTTTTTCCATAAATTCACGGATTCATGATATAAATGAGTATGAAATCATGAAATATAATTAATATAGGATAAGGAACACTTACCCCAATATTTTTCTGTGAAAATCGCTCAACAATCGCCTTACCCGAGCTCAAAAATGGAAAAGAGTTAAAAATGGGTCGAAATCCCATTTCCAGAACTTAAGTTCTGTTTCTGGGATTTTTACCCTTCGGAACGCGGTCAATGCCTCGCGGTCGCGAAACACAAATTCCTACTACCCAATTTTACTCTTCGCGAACGCGAGGGCTACTTTGCGAACGCGAAGCTTGCCTGGCTTGGCCTTCGCGAACGCAAGATGCCCTTCGCGAACGCGAAGGCAATTGTCCTGGCCAGCCCTTTCCCTTCGCGAACGCGAGGCTTCGATCGCAAACACGAAGCTTCGTACCTCAAGACTTTGCAAACGCATTCTCTCTATCGCGAATGCGAAGCACAAAATGTGCCAGCCCTAATTTTCTCTTCGCGAACGCGAGACTCCCCTCGCGAACGCGAAGAAGGAAACTAGAAGCAGATTTCTGCAGTTTTCTCAAGTCCAAAAATGATCTGTTAACCACCCGAAACCAACCCGAGCCCTCGGAGCTCCAAACCAAACATGCACCCAAGTCCTAAAACATCATACGAACTTGCTTGCGCGATCAAATCGCCAAAATAACACCAAGAACTACGAATCGGATACCAATTCAAAGGAAATTTTCAAGAAAACATTAAAGCTTATATTTTTACAACCGGACGTCCGAATCACGTCAAATCAACTCCGATTCTCACCAAATTCGGCAGACAAGTCATAAATATTATAGTGGATCTATACCGGTCTCCAGAACTAAAATACGGACCCGAGGTCAATAAATCCAACATCAGTAATTTCTTAGAAATCATTAAGCTTTCAAGCTTTTAATTTTTCATCAGAATTCCATATCTCGGGCTAGGGACCTCGGAATTCGATTTCGGGCATACGTCTAGGTCCAAATCATGATACGGACCAACCGAAATTGTCAAAATACTAATCCAGGTCCGTTTTCCCAAAATGTTGACCAAAGTTAACTCAGTTGAGTTTTAAAGCTCTATTTCACCTTTTAATCTATTTTTCACATAAAAACTTTTCGAAAAATTGTACGGACAGTGCACGCAAGTCGAGGAATGATAAATGGTGCTTTTCGAGGTCTTAGAACACAAAATTACTTATTAAATTTAAAGATGATATTTTGGGTCATCACAGTTGCACACCGCAACATGTATGATTAATGTTATATGGGATCGGGTTGCATGACGCAACATATATAAAATGCGGGCACGAGGTGCCGGGAAAACTATGATGATGATATTGGCATATGAGTTGTCCGTGCAATTGTGATAGAGATATTGGCACGAGGTGCCGTAGAAATATGAAAGTGGGCTGAGACCCGTATTTTATGATTATGAGATAAGGTGTCACAAGGTGACTTTTATTTGAAGGATATTATTTGAAAGAATTATATTTGAAAGATATTTATTTGAAAGAATTATATTTAAGGGATATTATTTGAAAGACTTTTATTTGAAAGATATTTATTTGAAGGGATTATATTTGAAAGAGATTTATTTCAAAGAATTATATTTGAAAAGATATTTATTTGAAGGAATTATATTTGAAAGAAATTTATTTGAAGGGAGTATATTCGAAATATATTTATTGGAAAGTATTATATCCTGAAGATTTTTATTTGAAAAGAATATAGGCGAAAGATTTATATTTGAAGGACTTGATTAATTGGTTGTACTTGTATTCATTACTTGTTGAATAATATTAATGGTGTTCTTGCTGCCTTGCTGTTATATCACTGGTTGATTTTGTTGTTATCATTGCTAGTTGTTTTCTAGTACTATTATATACTGCTATATTGCATAAGTTATTTAACTAGTGAGTATCTTGATTGTACCTCGTCGCTACTCCACTGAGGTTAGTTTTGATACTTACTGGGTACCGACCATGGTGTACTCATACTATACTTCTGCACATTTTTGTGCAGAGGCAGGTATTGGAGATATCAGACTCGGACAGAGTTAGTGTGTTGATCGCAAGGATTCAAGGTAGAACTTCTTGGTCGTCGTAGTCCCTTGGAGTCTTTTCATTTTATTGTACTGTCAACTCTTATTCGAACAATATTGTATATTCGAACTTTGAGATCATTGCATGTATTCAGTTAGAATTCGTGACTCAGTATTACCAGTCTTGGGAGGTTTTTATTTTTGTTTCCGCTTTTGGTTTCGACACTTGTATAAAATTATATGATTAAAAAAAAGGCTTGAATTGTAATTATAATCGGCTTACCTACTCTTAGAGAGAAGTTCTGTCACGACGCCTATGGTGGGATTTTGGGTCGTGACATTATCTCACCGCATGCGTTCCAACACCTCGACCTTATACTACCGCATGCGTATCAATATCACAATATATCACAATTCTCACCTCAAGTGCCCGATTATCACAGCATAACACAACTTGCACCTCAAGTGCTCAAATATCACAACATATTATAAATTTTCACATCAAGTGCTCAAATATCACAACTTGCCATAGAAATCAACAATAGATTATTTTCCACAATAAGGAGCCCATGGCTCGATCATAATGTGCACAAAATCTTAACAAAATATATCCGGGAGTGAACAACTCAACAAAATAATATTCAAAATTTAAAACTTTGTCTCAATATGATTTACGGCCTTTATAACTCAATACCAATTTCAACAACATGAACTGGAAAGTAATTCATCAAGGAACAACATCCTCTTTAATCAAAATTTTTGGCAAATAGATTAATGCCTCATTTTTAAATTATTTAATAAATTATTTGCAAATGAATAATCCATAATGAAATTATCTCCAGAAAATATCAACTCAATAAAAATACGGGATTCACATAAAATCAAGGTGGCAATCACACCAAATCATCTTATAAAACCAAATTCAACAAACAAAGATTTAGGCATGATAAATAGAGGATTTAATAAGCGCCAATAATTTTCAATTTAATACATAAGGATGTCTAAAAATTTTAACCGATATAATTTGCACATATAAACTAAGTACGTACTCGTCACCTCGCGTACATGGTTTTCAATTACATAATTTTCCACATAAGACTCAATGCCTAAGGGGTAATTCCCTCACTCAAGGTTAGGAAAGATACTTACCTCAAACCACGCTCAATCAGTCAAGTAGTATGCCTTTTCCTCAATTTTTCCAACTCCGATCGGCTCGAATCTAGTCACAATTAATTTGATTCAATCAATACAAATTATAGGAATAAATTCCATATGAAAATATAAATTTTCTAACAAAAATCCGAAATCAAACTCGACCACACACGCAAGTCATAATACATATCACAAAGTTGCTTGGGACCTTAAGTCGCTGAACGAGTTGCTAATTCACAAAACGACAAGTCGGGTCGTTACATTCACCTCCTCTTAAATATACGTTCGTCCTCGAACGTGCCAAGAATTATTCTGAGGACATTAAATTACTGAGTGTATTCTTGCACACATACTTGCTGGTGATTCTACGCCACCGCAAATTTAACATGGTCCGACAACACCATCTGAGTTGCGATTATCTCTCTTATCAACATTTATAAATTTTAAAACTAATTTCTTACACTCCAAACATTTTCAAAAGGCCTGATTTTTACATCAACACACTGTATTAGTTTAAACCGGATATAGCAACTCGTGCCTACGCACCCATCATACGTATGACCATAACCACATCTCTAGTCATAACAGTTGTTCATAATTAATCCAGCAACGTCGATTAGCCTCACCTTATCCAAAACCTCATTTCAAATTTTCACAACGCTGATAGCAACACGCGAGGCATGAAGACCTCATAATTATTTACCTGGATTAACAAGTCACCTGGACACCCACCTCGTAGGCTAAAACTCAATAATACAGCACGTATATGGCTAAATATGTATAGAAACACATAAAATAATTACCCAATAAGCCTAACAAGCATGACTCCCTATTAGTACTATAGTACAAATTTAATTTAACAAAGGGAGAATTTAAAAATACATGAATTTAACTACAAGGATCTCATCCTAATATAACTTTCACCGCGGCTTATAGCCCGGTTTAAACATTCCACATCATATAAAATGCGAGGATCTCATACTCAGTTCTGAATCACAAGTAATTTGTACATTGTGCCAACTGAAATTTTTTATTTCTTTTCTTTCTTATTTTTAATAAATTTCGTGAAACAATTTCACAACACATATTGAACCCCCATACCGGTAGGGCATATAATTCATAAATTGCAATCAATTGCCCCGAAATTATATCAAAACCCACTGTAGCAAGTAATAGAAAGTCATTTTTAGACTCATCGCCCTTAATAGTGTACAACACAAAATGATAGATACGACTACCGCAATAAAATCTCCCATCAGGGGTAAACACATAAGTAGGTTACAGAATTACGGAGCTCGCCCATATGTGGAGCATAATAAGATGACTCGCCTCGATACTCAGAATTGAATCAAAATAGGAATATGGCTCCTCTATTATGAATTACATTATACCAGTAACGACACCATATGGTGCAGCGGCCTTAGCCATACATATAATATTTATTAACGGGTCGGGCCTCCCCCTCTAGGGTACCCTTTACCCGCCTGTCCTCCACCCCTAACCAGTTATGCACGTGGTGTAGTAACTGTATTGGGGGCCATAGCCTGAATGTTCTGATAAAATCCACCCATCCCAAGTATGGGACAATCTCTCATGATGTGCCTAGTATTACCATACTCATAACAAACCCATCTGAGGTCGCAGCTGCTCGTACTGAGTCTGTGGCAAATAACTTGAATAACCACTCTAAGAACTCCATGCCAGTGGTGCACTAAAAGTACTGTTGGAGCACTTCGAGTATTCTAAATTGTGGACTGGGCTGACCGACTGCCCGAGCCTCTGCCATGATGAGTCATAGCTGTAGAGTAAAATCCACTGAATCCTCTAGAGTTTCGAGACCTCTTGACCTCCTTAGACTCATTTTCCTCATTCCTAATACGTTCTAACATTCTAGCAATCTCTACTATTTGCTGAAATGGAGTATTAGACTGAAATTCTCGAGCCATGTGTATTTTAAGATCATAATCGAGCCCTTCAATGAATCTACGGACTCACTCTCTGACTATAGGAACCAAAATAGGTGCATGACGGTCTAACTCACTTAACTTGATGGCATATTCTGACACTGTCATGGTGCCCTGACATAATCATTCAAACTCTGTGCGCCACGCATCCCAGAGAGTCTGGGGAACAAATTCTTTCAAAAACATCTCTGCAAATTGAGCCCAAGTTGGTGGTACCGCATCAACTGGTCTACCTTCTTCATAAACTTGCCACCACTGATATGCTGCTCCTAACATTTGAAATGTAGTAAAGGCAACTCCACTCACTTCCACAATACTCATGGTACGGAGAATATACTGATAGTTTTCTAGAAATTCCCGGTCATCCTCGGTAGTTGTGCCACTAAAGGTAGGTGGACTATACCTCTTAAATCTCTCAAGTCTCTTTTGTTCTTTTTCTAATGCCTCTGGCCTGACCTCAGGCTGAACTGGAATACAGGTTGTACCGGTACTATACATGGAACCTGACCAATGTGAACTTGCTGCTCTGGAGTACGGGCGGTAGGAGTCTGAGCTCCTACCCCAATCTGTGAAATATTTGGCGAAACAAAGATCAATCCTGCCTGAATCAATGTACCACACATGTTCAGAAACTGTGCTAAAGTCTTCTAAAGTCCAGGGGTAACAACAAGTGTCTCTGGAGCTTGTCCCCTAACCAGAGCTATTGGCGGCTTCTCGACTGTTGCTCTGATAGGTGCTCTAGCAGCACATGCCCTCCTCAGCCTCTACCCCGGCCTCTACTTCGGCCCCGACCTCTTGCGGCCCTAGCAGTATGCGTGGGTGTTTGCTTAGATGACCCGGTAACACGTGTCCTCAACATTTATGAGAGAATGGAGATACAAAGGCTGAAATACCAAAATCAACGATTCTGCACGATAGCAATGAAACAACTGGAAATTTCCTAACAGTTCGGTAGCCTCTCAAACATAAGTACAGACGTCTCCGTGCCGATCCGTAAGACTCTACTAGACTCGTTCGTGACTCGCAGAACCTATGAACCTAGGGCTCTGATACCAACTTGTCACGACCCAAAATCCCACCACAGATGTTGTGATGACACTTAGTCTCTAAGACTAGGTAAGCCGATTACAATTACAATTCAGATCTTTTTTTTTATCGAAACCAACAATGAAAATAATTATAACATCTTCCTAAAATTGGTAATACTGAGTCACGAACTCTAACTGAGTACATGCAGTGATCCCCAAGGATCGAATATACAATACAGTTCAAATAAGAGTGGGCAGTACAATAAAAATGAAAAGACTCCAAGAAATTGCGACGACCAAGCAGCCCTACCTTGAATCCTTGCGATCACACTCTAATCTCTGTTCGAATTCGACATCTCCAATACCTGGTTTTGCACAAAACTATGCAGAAATATAGTATGAGTACACCACAGTCGGTAGCCAGTAAGTATCACGACTAACCTCGGTGGAGTAGTAACAAATTACCGTCAAGACGCTCACTAGTGAAATAACATGTGCAATATAGCACACAAAAATAATAGAACAACAAATATGGCAACAATAGTCAACTTGTGACATAAACAATAAGGCAATAGGAATACCATAATTATTGCTCAAATGAATAATAAACACAAGTACAACCAATTAATCAAGTCCTTCAAATATAAATCATTCACATATAAATTCTTTGGAATAAATACACTCCAAATATATTTCTTCAAATAAATATCCTTCGAATATAAAACTCTTTCACATAAATATCTTATATCATAATCATAAATACGGGTCTCAGCCCCCTTTCATATTCTCATGGCACCTCGTGTCAATGTCTATATCAAATCTGCAGGGACAACTCACGTGCCCAAAATATCAATATATAAAAATCATAGGATCAATTTATTTTCAATAAAGTAAGGTTAAAATCTTTAAATCAAGTAAGAAATCAACAAAGAAATAAGTTTATTTTAGAAATCGTTTGAGTAAAGAAGAATGACATTTCAATTAAAATAAAGCATCAGATAATCTATTGATTTGGATGTAAAACTTATTAAATTAAAATATAATAATAATTTTCTTTTATTTAAAATAACTCAATCATCGAAAACAAGTTCAACCCAGAAATACAAATCCTCAGAGTCTCGTACGGAAAAGCCAAAGCCAACACAAACAACAAAAAATACAAAACACTTAATATTAAGTCAAATAATACATCACGTAAAATACAAGAATTTATAAATTTCGCAAAAACAATATAACCAAAGGCAAGTGCAGCCATAGAGAAATATCAACAAAGGGCACTCCCGGGGTACCGCATCGTAGTCACAAATCATAAATAAATTTCAACAAAGGGCACTCCCGAGGTACCGCCTCGTAGTCCCAAATTATAAATAAATTCACAACTTTTCTTATATCACAGTGGGAGCCTTCACATTTAGTTTTAAAAATAGTTTTTTCCTAAATAGCATCTCGCGTTTTAGCCACCCTTATCACACTGCATGACTTCTAGTAGTTACCCTACTAGCCACGCGTATCAAGCCTCCCTTATCTCACCACATGTGTTTCAACACCCAGACCTTATACCACCGCATACGTATCGATATCACAATATATCACAATTCGCACCTCAAGTGACCGATTATCACAGCATAACACAACTTGCACCTCAAGTGCTCAAATATCATAAATTTGCACATCAAGTGCTCAAATATCACAACTTGCCACAGAAATCAACAATATATTATTTTTCACAATAAGGAGTCCATGGCTCAATCATAATGTGCACAAAATCTTAACAAAATATATCATGGAGTGAACAACTCAACAAAATAATATTCACAATTTAACACTTTGCCTCAATATGATTTACGGCCTTTATAACTCAATACCAATTTCAACAGCATGAACTGGAAAGTAATTCATCAAGGAACAACACCCTCTTTAATCCAAATTTTTGGCAAATGGATTAATGCCTCATTTTAAAATTATTTAATAAATTATTTGCAAATGAATAATCCATAATAAAATTATTTCCAAAAAATATCAACTCAACAAAAATACGGGATTCACATAAAATCAAGGTGACAATCACACCAAATCATCATATAAAAACAAATTCAACAAACAAGGACTTAGGCATGACAAATAGAGGATTTAATAAGTGCCAATAATTTCCAATTTAATACATAAGGACGTCTAAGAATTTTAGCCGATATAATTTGCACATATAAACCAAGTACGTACTCGTCACCCCGCGTACATGGTTTTCAATTATATAATTTTTCACATAAGACTCAATGTCTGGGGGTAATTCCCCCACTCAAGGTTAGGCAAGATACTTATCTCAAACCACGCTCAATCAGTCAAGTAGTATCGCTTTTCCTCGATTTTCTGACTCCGATTGGCTCGAATCTAGTCACAATTAATTCGATTCAATCAATATAAATTATAGGAATAAATTCCATATGAAAATACAAATTTTCTAACAAAAATTCGAAATCAAACTCGACCATACACGTAAATCATAATACACATCACAAAATTGCTTGAAAACTTAAGTCGTTGAACGAGACGCTAATTCACAAAACGATAAGTCAGGCGGTTACAAGTATACCTTTTCGAACACTCTTCATGCTAGAACGTTACTGTGTCCTGATTGGATTTGAACTGTTAAATGCTGACTAAACATTATCCACCGGAGGATATAATGATTGACAAGATTAACGTTATATTATACCTTTTCCAACGCTCCTTCAATTCCCTCTTTATGCCCCCGAAGTAACTATATAGTATCACATTGTAGGGTGGGACCCACTTAATGATTTTGTTAGGTCATTTTTAGCGTGGTCAAGCTTATAAAATCAGCTTATTTTGAAAAACGTTTTTCTCAAAAGTATTTTGTTGGTGAGAAAACAGTTTATCTTTGGTGAATAAATTTCAAAAATACTTTTGAGTAGCTATTAATGTTTGACCAAGCTCTTAATAAATGATTCTAAGTATATTTTTCTCAAAAGCTTTTTCTTAAAAAATACTTTTGAGTATTAGAAATTACTTTTTTTGCTTCTAAAAAACTGCTCGTTTTTCTATTCAAGAGCATTTTTTTTTACTTCTAAAAGTTTTCAAACACCTTAACTTTAGAAAAAAAAAATACTTTTAGCAAACAACAATGAAAAAATACTTTTGGTTAAAAAGAAGTTTGGCCGAACAGACTATAAGTTGTCATATGCAGTGTCAAATTTATATATATATATATATTAGATGATGAATTCTCTTACCTTCTTGCGTGTTTACTTTTTTATTTTTTGAATGCTCTGGGTAAACATCGGCCTCCATTAGTATTAGACCTGCAGGAGTCTGACTCTTTCTTCCGGTTCGTACTTCAATTAAAAAGACACTGGTTTTATCAATTCCACTTTTAGCTGAATTTACTTCATTTACAAGAAAATTTGATGTATCATTAGTCTTTAGTCTCAAGCTTATTAAAGTAGATTTATTTAATTTAGGAATACTGATAATTACTTGTCTGTCTGGTTTTGGAAGATTCATTGCAGGAAGGAGGATGAGGTATTATATAAGCCTTTTATAAAGAAGGAAACTTTAGTGTTCTTCTGCTGAATTGAACTTGATATGAAATCCAAGAATATTTAGCTTGAAACCTAACTGGTTATAACTTTATTCTATGATACTTTTCTTACAGTTAATGCCATTATATTTTATTCTGTGATACTTGTAGCTTTATTTTATTCTATGATATTTTTTCAGAGTGATGTTATCACACGTTAGTAATATAGGTAAGCCCTACAATTACACTAAAGAAAATCTATATATAGTACTAAAATCTTTTCAGTTTCGACATCATTTTCTCATAGATTAATGTATTTTCCATTTAAAAATTCATTCCTCTTCCACTATATTTCCAGCACCCCCTCTCTCATCATATCCTTCAGAATAGTCAAGTAGAGATTGCAGTTCGGTGCACTAAGCTCCCGCTATTCGCAGAGTTCGAGAAAGGACCATACCATAAGGGTCTATTGTATACAAGCTTAATTATCCTGCAATTCTGCAAGAGGCAGCTCAAGTACACTCCAATCAGTCCATTTTGAATATATAAATAGTCAAACCAAAGAGGTAAATAACTTCTACATTGTCATTCTGTCATTCTAGCACGAATTTAGTGTATGAGACTGCCTTTGTTTGTCATTTTATGCCAAACACAAGGTGTACTATTGCAATTTTAATCGTTTCATAGGTAAATATCCCAAATCGGGTGGGATGCGGTAACTTGGTCTTCTTATTTTTATTTTTTTGACAAACAAGTGAAAGTTTTACAAATGGGCAAGATCAAAATTCAGTCTGATGTACCAATAGATAAATCACTCCGACTATCAAGACCCAATTGAGAATATGATATCTTGAAGCATAACTCCTAGGAAGGGTTTCTTTAAAATTCCTTACTCTTATAACACTTACAACTCTTATTACATCAGTTAGATAGTTAATGAAAATATAACTTTTGAAGCACAATCTTAATTGTCCATGATGTTCATACATTATAAATACGAGCTATTCTCCTGTTATACTATTACAATATCTCTCAGTTTACTCAAAGACTCTAGTATTTCTCTCTTTTCACACTGCTGAGGCATATTTTGCATAGACCATTCTTAATAACTTAACCTGTATTGTTTTTCCTTTAGCTCTACTCCGTAACTTGGTTTTGGATAATTCTCACCTCATAAGCTAGCTTTTGGGGTTGAGTTTGACCCATATTATTTTTTGAAATTATCACTCTATAGTATACTTAAGGCAGTTTCTCCTCTTTTTTTTTCTCGAAGAAATGTTTTATTACTCCCTCAAGGAAATGTCTACTACTCCCTCAATTTGCCATTATTTTAGGATGATATAAAATGAACAGTGTACATAGATTATGAGACATGGATAATAAAGATTATGTGTTTTCAATTACTTAAAAAGTGTACCCTTCCTGATATTGTTTTAAAAAATATTTTGTAGAACAAATTAGTTTGTTCAATATAAGAAATAGAATTTCTAACAGGATAACGTACAAGACATCTAGTTTTCTTTTCATAAGAAGAAATAATACGAGATTTCATTTTTTTGATTTTTTGTCTTTTTCTTTTCAATTTTGATGTCATACCATTTTAAACCGATGTCTGTTGCTTGTAGGAATTATACAGTTCAAGAACGTAATTAAAGAGGGATGGCACACTCTATTGAGATTACCCAAATAGATCACGGAACTCCACTGCTTCGTCAAGCAACAAAAGATGGGGTCTCTCTCTTTCTCAACACAAACTTTCGTTTTATTTATTTATTTATTGTATTTTTGTACAAATGGAAATAAGGTAGCAAGCATGAATAGTCACTCGTATATCACTTGTTAATAATTCTAATTTTTTAATATATATATTAATTAAGTCATTAAAAAAATAAATAATAACGTCAAGTTTGATCAAGTTTCTTTATTAAAATTCAGTTGTTTTATTAATTTTCCTTACTTTTTTGGTTTCCACTAATGATGTTTAAAAATTCATTACGAATATCGATCAATTTATAGAAAAGTGGACAACTAAAAATATATGGAGGGACTGCAAAATTAAAAGTGGACAACTAAAAATAAATGGAGGGAGTAAATTTTATAGAAAATAATAAGTATATAAATATTACTACAACATTTAAATNTGGAAATAAGGTAGCTAGCATGAATAGTCTCGTGTATCACTTGTTAATAATTGTAATTTTTTAAAATATACATTAATTAAGTCATTAAAAGCATGAATAATAACGTCAAGTTTGATCAAGTTTCTTTATTAAAATGCAGTTGTTTTATTAATTTTCCTTTTACTCTTTTGGTTTCCACTAATGATGTTTAAAACTTTATTACTATTCACTATTCGTTTTTGTATACCTTCCCTATAATTACTTGTTACTCCTTGTTTACTTTCACTTGTTCACTATTCTAAAAATATATTTTACTTTTACTTGTTCATTTTAACAAATTAAGAGAAAAATAATTTTTTTTTCTGTTTTACCCTTATCATTAACTATTCATTCCCCATGACTTTTAAAAATGCTATCATTATTATGGATAAAATTGTAAAATACATATTTCATTTACTTTTTCTTAAATGGAGTGCAAAATCAAAAGTGGACAACTAAAAATAAATGGAGGGAGTAGAATTTATAGAAAATAATAAGTATATAAATATTATTACAACATTTAAATAAAAAAAATTGGAATTCAGCGTGTTAGTTTCTCAAAACGAAAAAGAAAAACTATGAACTCTTTGCCATTAATTACAGATAGAAGAATGGAAGAAAGTGGATCATTTAATCGAGAAAAAGGAAACAAATGGTCAATATCAAGTCAATAAATCTGCAAATAAAATCGTAGATGAAATATATGAGGATTTGGACATGAATTCACCTATAAGATCCACCACCATATTCAAAGTAAGTGTGGGGTTATGTGAATCAAATCCAGATGCTTATAAGCCAAAGGTGATCTCTGTTGGTCCTTACCACAAACACAATCCTGAACTTCGGTCCATGAAAAAGTACACACTATTGTGTACCTACAACGGTTCCTCCGCAGGAAAGAAGGGAATTGATGTGGAAAGTTGCATTTGGGAATTGGAGGATGAAGCATTAAAGTGTTATGACGATATAGAGAACCTTGACAGTGATATTGTTGGCAATATTTCAAAAATATTGTTATTTGATGGTTGTTTTCTAGTTGAATTCATTCGAGAGCGTTGTGAAATGTGTCCAAAAGGAGAAAGTTGGATTATCCCGGAAAATTGCATAAGTATTCAAGTAAATCGAGATGTGTTGTTAGTAGAAAACCAACATCCTTTCTTTGTCCTCACTAAGTTTCATCACATGACTATGAATGAGGAAGATGAAATATCATTCACAAAAATGGTGAAGTGGATCTTTTTACCTTCATTACCGAAGATGACCCCTGCATCCTATTTTGAGAGTGAAGGTAATGATGCTGAAATCAAACATTTACTTCAACTTGTACACATGTCATGTCACCCTTCAGAGATTAAAACTACTAAGCTAACGGATCCTAGCATGGAAACAGAACATTCCTGGAAATTAATGAGGGGTTATAATTAAGGTGGGAAATCAAACCCTACTAATAAGGTGAAAGTTTAGGTAGTTAACCAATTAAACTATTAAAATAACGTATTGATAAGTACTTCGTGCGTTTGATTATTAATTTGTTTGTTTGTTGTTTTGTTGTTTTTTAAACTTACCATATGTCATATGTGTTATCCAAATTAGGACTGAAATGACATCTTACAATGTTTTATTTAAGTTCATTCCCTAATTATATTTTCTTCATAAAAATGAAAAATAATAATATAATTAACAAGGCATGTATGAGAGATGTAGTGACTACTGTTACTCTTCTTAGAGAATATAGACTTAATGTTTTCTCTACTCACTGCTTAATATTTAGTTACTTAAAATTTTCATTTTGGAAATTGCCAGTCTTTAGAGTTTTTTTTATTTTTAATCATCATCTAGTAACAATATATGTGGAGCAAAAACAAAAACGAGAAAAACAGAAACCGTGACTCTTTTCAACTAATTACAGAGAGAAGACGGGAGGAAAGATGATCATTTAATAGAGATCAAGGAGCGATTAAAGTTACAAAGAGATAAATCTTTGAATCAAATCTTTGATGAAAGATTTGAGGATTTGGACAATTCATCTATCAAATCCACTACCATATTCAAAGTAAATGCGGCCATTCGCGAATCTAACCCAGATGCTTATACGCCAAAGATGATCTCCATAGGTCCTTACCACAAAAAAAATCAAGAACTTCACTCAATGGAAAAGTACAAATTATTATGCCTGAGACGGTTTCTCCAACGGAAAGAGGGGCTTGATGTGGAAAGTTGCATTGGACAATTGGAGGAACTAAAGGATGAAGCAATAAAGTGTTATGACGATATAGACAGTGATATTGTTGGCAAATTTTCGGAAATGTTGTTACTTGATGGCTGTTTTGTGGTTGAGTTTATTCGAGACCCCCTAATTATCAACGCGCAATGGATGGTGTGTCAAGTATGTCGAGATTTATTGCTACTAGAAAACCAACTCCCTTTCTTTGTCCTCGCCAAACTTCATGACATGACTAAGCGTCCTGAAGATCTAGAACCCGACTTCGTACGCATGGTGAAATCGGCTCTTTGTTATATTTCGCCAAGTAAGATATCTATGCTCAAATCAGAAATTGATGGTGATGAAGAAAAATTCGACCATTTACTTCATGTGGTACACATGTTTTGTCGCCCATCAGAGATGACAAAAACTAGCCAAATCTCGAATTCTAGCATGAGAAAGGAATGTTGCAATATTAAAAGATTTCTTGGAAAGATCTTGCGACTATTTAGGTCAAAAGAAATCTCTACCTCTAATATTTGGCAGTCTTGGCAAGCTCCAACTGCAACAGAGCTTTATGAAGCTGGAGCTAGTTTCATAAAACTAGGAAGTTTCGAAGCAGATCTTATGGATAGAACAACTATGTTCGATATCAAGTTTGAGAATGCAGCGATACAAATTCCTTGTTTCGTAGTTGGTGATTCAACGGAGGCCTTTCTGAGAAATTTGATAGCTTATGAGCAACACTCGACTAACTTATATCCTAAATGTTTTTTGGATTATGTAGATATAATGGGTCAACTTATTAAGTCACGTAAAGATGTGAATTTGCTACGCCAAAATGGAATCATCCTTAACGGGCTAGCAGATGACGGAGAAGTGGCTAACATGTTCAAAACACTTGGAGAAGGGATTGTGGTTGTTGCTGACAGCACCTATTACGATGAAGCAAGCATAAAAATGAGTCAACATTGCAAAAAGCCGTGGAATCAAATTATGGCAAATTTGAGGCAAAATTATTTTAGTAGTCCTTGGGCAGGAGCTTCAACTGTGGCAGCCGTCATACTCCTCATACTCACAGCTATGCAGACAGTTCTAGCTTTCAGAGATGGTATTAAGTAGTGATCTGCATTGTTGTAATATCATAAGATGGTTGATGAATATTGTGATGACCCGATAGGTCACTTTGAGTTTTAGCCTTTATTTTCGTGTTTTAGGATATTGACTAGCTCCGTTTAGTGTTCCACGCTTTGAGTGTGCAGTCCGTGTTTTGTTCCGTAAAGTTTTTATGTGAAAAATTGATGAAAATGTAAAATTTTGCCTTAAAACTCATTTGAGTTGACTACGGTCAACATTTTGTGTAAACGGAGCGGGATCTATATTTTGATATGTAACGATCCGGCATGTCGTCTTGAGTATTGCAGCCTCGTTCCCCCATTTTCTACTCAATTTGTATTTTACAGTTGTTATGTGACTTGCTGGGGTAATTAGTTCGGGTCCGGTGAGGTTTCAGAATGAATTGAGACACTTAGTCTCGAAGATGAAAACTTAAGTTGAAAAGGTTGACCGAATGATTGACTTATGTGTAAACGACCCCGGAATAGATTTTGATGATTCCATCAGCTCCTTATGGTGATTTAGGACTTAGGAGCGTGTCCGAAAAATTATTTGAAAGCTCGTAGTTAAATTAGGCTTGAAATGGGTAAAATAGAATTTTAAGTTGGAAGTTTGACCAAGGAGTTGACTTTTTGATATCGGAGTCGGAATCTGATTTTGGAAATTTGAATAGCTTCGTTATGTCATTTATGACTTGTGTGCAAAACTTGAGATCAATCGGACTTGATTTTATAGGTTTCGATATTGAATGTAGAAGTTGGAAATTGTTAGTTTTGAATAGGCTTGAATTAGGGTGCGATTCGTGTTTTAATGTTGTTCAATATAATTTGAGGCATTGACTAAGTTTGTGTCATATTATGGGACTTGTTAGTATACTTGGTTGGGGTCCCATGGGCTCGGATGAGTTTTGGAAGAGGTTTTGGAAGAGTTTGGTGTTTTGAGCATAAGCATGTAATGATCCAACGGTCCATTTTTAGTTCTAGAGATCAAAATTCGATTTCGAGACTTCCGGGATTTTGATAGAGAATAATAAGAGTGATCTGAAAAGTTTGGTCTAATTTTATCAAGTCGCGATTGAGTTTCTAGCGCGAAACATGAGTTAATTATTTAATGAGAGAAATTGGTATCGCATTGAGCAAATGAGTTTTAAATTGAGTTTCGATTGTACGACTAGGTTCGTATTATTATTTGTGACTCATAGAAACAAGAATCGTCGAATTTCGAGTTCGTATGATGGAGTTAGAGCCTTTTTAGTAAAAACAATAATTACTGGTGCAATCAAGTTCTAGTGTGGACTTTTAATAAAGGAAGATGGAATTTTAGTGACGGAAAATGGACTTTTAGTGACGGATGAGCAGAAACTTAAGGACCAAAAATGGTCATTTCCTTAATTTCATTTTGGATTTTTGGAGCACGGTTTTTGGGCGATTTTGAGGATTTCTTCACGACTTCGACTTGGGTAAGTGTCTTATATTCAAAAGTGATTATATTTCATAAATTCATGGTTATATTCATCATTTATTTAGGATTTAAATGGAAGAAATCAAGATTTTTGCAAAACTTTTCAAGAACAAAATTTTAGATTTGGAGGTCGAGTTGTTATTGGAATTTGATAAAATTATTATGGTTGGACTTGTAATTGAATGGATTGTCACATTTTATGAGTTTCGTCAGATTCCGAGACGCGGGCCCCACGAGCGACTTTTGGGTGCAATTTCGAATTTTTATTGGAAAATTAATATTTTCTTATGAAATTAATTCCCGTAATTTGTATTGACTGAAACAAATTATTTGTGGCTAGATTCGAGGCGTTTGGAGGCCAATTTATGAGGCAAAGGCATAGCGGAATAAAGAATTAGACGGTTTGAGGTAAGTAACAGTTCTAAATTTGGTCATGAGGGTATGAAATCCCGGATTATGTGTTGTATGATCGGTTTTGGAGGTGACGCACATGCTAGGTGACGGGCGTATAGGCGTGTACCGTAGGAATTGTGACTTAGTCAAATTTCATGGAACTGTGTAGTTGAATAATCTGTGGTTATCTGTGCATTCCTCATGTAGTAGAGAAATTGAAACACAAACTATGTTTAGATTATGTGTTGGTACTGTAGGGACCCACATAGGCCGTGCACATGTTGAATTATCTGCTAAATTATTATTTTATACTCATTCACAGTTTACTTGTTTATTTTATCTCAGTCTCTATTGTTCATTATTGATGCATCATATTATTGTTGTTTGGGCTGATTTGCATGATCATTGAGAGCCCGAGAAACTAGAGAGATTTATGAATGAGTGAGGCCGAGAGCCTGATTGTGAGATATTATATTATAGCACGTGAGTTGTCCGTGCAGCATGTGAGTTTTTTGTGCGGTCCATATATTATACTATAGCACGTTAGTTGTCCGTGCGGAACCATATATTGATACTATAACACGTGAGTTGTCCGTGCAGCACGGGAGTTGTCCGTACGGATCCATATATTATATTATAGCACGTGAGTTATCCGTGCAGCACGTGAGTTGTTCATACTGATTATAGCGCTTGGGCTGTAGGAGCCCCTCCGAAGTCTGTACATACCCTGAGTGAGCGCAGGTACCTACTGAGTTCGAGTGTTGAGTGCTAAGTGCTTAGTGAATGGAATGACTGCGTGATTGTGGTCTTGAGAGGATGCATTTGATTTCATTACTGTTGCACTTCAGCTATCATATATTATTATTTTTTTGAAATTTCTGAGAGATATTATCTTATGATTCAATTGAACTTGACATGAAATTACTGTTTTGGCCTTAAATGTTGAACTTGAAAGCATGCCTACCTTATTATGTTGGAAATTACTGTAATTGAACTCAGCTGTGAAGCTTGTCACTACTTTCAGTTCTTTATTTAGTATTGTTATTTGCTGAGTTGGTTGTACTCATACTACACCTTGCACCTCGTGTGCAGATCCAGGCACTTCTAGACACGATAGTTGCTAGTTCTCAGAGTTTATCTGTTGGAGATTATCGAGGAAGTTGCTTGGCGTCCGCAGACCTTGACTCTCTTTCCTTTCAGTTTTTGTATTGTTCTATATTTTCAGACAGTGTTTTTAGTAATCAGACTTTATTATCATTTAGATGCTCATGTATTTAGTGACACCGGGCTTTGGGAATGTATTTTATGTCAGTGATTTGTGAGATTTTCTATGAAATTCAACTATTATGTTGTCAAACATAAAATAAATTGTGGTTTATTGAGGTTGTCGGCTTGTCTAGTATTGAGATAGGTGCCATCATGACAGGTTAGGAATTTTGGGTCTTGACAAGTTGATATCAGAGCCCATGCTTACATAGGTCTCAATGGTCATGAGCAAGTTTAGTAGAGTCTTGCGGATCAGTACGGAGACGTCTGTTCTTATCTTCAAGAGGTTGTCGAACCCTTAGGAAAACTTCACTTTCTTGTATTATATCTTGCACAATTAATTCAGCTTGAATCTTACCTCTTTGAATTCCTTCCATGCATTCGTATGCGTATGTGAGCGCTCAGTATCAGTTGTGCATCGTTGGCTTGTGATTCCATGAACGAGGTTCGAGATGTATTTTTTTTTGTGATGGATCAGTCTAGAGGACTTGAGGCCAGGTTTAGACCGCAGCTTAGACTCGGCAGTTTCAGTTGTGAGAACTTATACATTTGGACTCATATATCCGGTAATGTCCTTACGAGAAGAATTCGTGGCTTGATGAGCGGTTAAATGGCTATATGATAAGTATGATGTGATTACGGGATGTGTTACGATAGTTTGAATCTTGATTTGACGTATAGTCTCGAGTATGAATGTGTTGAGGGATCTTTCACGTTGTTAAACTGTGGGACAAATTAAATCTCATGTCGTATTGATGAGTTCAAACTCAGAAATATTAAGTGATTCCGTAGTAATTGTGATTGCGAAATGGTATAGCAAGATGCCAATTTGAGGCTAAGCAGGTTGGTAATCTCATGCAGAGTAATCTACGTATGTATGTTCCTTATAATGTTGAATGGAGAGTTTTTTTTCTCCCAACAGGGTATATGTGTTGAGATTTGAGTTTGGATTAGTTGAGAAAATTGACTTGACCGTCACGGGGATGAAGGCGATCATAGTAGAAAATACCCGCATGTGCGAAAACACCAGAAACCAGAAAACTTTAGCAATTTGCATAAATCCAAATTCAATCTGTTAAGCATCAGAAACACACCCGAGGCCCCCGGGACCTCAACCAAACATACCAACAAGTCCTAAAATACCATAAGAAGTTAGTCGAACCGTCAAATCACATAAAAAATGCTAAAAACATGAATCACCCTCCGATTCAAACTTAATGAACTTTGAAACTTTAAACTTCTACAACCGATGCCGAAACTTATCAACCCACGCCCGATTGACCTCAAATTTTGCACACAAGTCATACTCGACATTACAGACCTACTCCAACTTCCGGAATCGGAATCTAACTCCGATATATAAAAAGTCCACGACCGGTCAAACTTCCCAAAATATCAACTTTCTCCATTTCAAGCCTAATTTAGCTACAGACCTCCAAAAAACAATCCGGACACGCTCCTAAGTCCAAAATCACCCAACGAAGCCAACAAAACAGACAAAACTTCATTCCTGAGTCGTCTTCACACAGTTCCAACTACGGTCAAAATCTTAGAACACAACCACTCCGAAAACACAACCAAAGCCTCCCGGCAAGTCACATAAGCAGAAAGTGATACGGGGAAAGCAATAAACAGGGGAGCAGGGCTATAACTCTCAAAACGATCGGCTGGGTCGTTACATCCTCCCCCTCTTAACACAATCATTCGTCCTCGAACGAGTATAGAGACATACCTGAAGTGGTGAAAAGATGAGGATAACGGCTGCACATAGCTTTCTCGGTCTCCCACATCGCCTCCTCGATCGGCTGACCCCTCCACTTAACCTTCACGTAAGCAATTTTCTTTGACCTAATCTTTCAAACCTACCTGTCCAAAATAGCCACTGTCTCCTCAACATAAGATAGATCCTTGTCCAACAGGACTGAGCTAAAATCCAGCACATGAGACAGATCACCGTGATACTTCCGGAGCATAGACACATGGAATATCGGATGAACTCCTGTTAGACTGGGAGGTAAGGCAAGATCATAAGAAACCTCCCTACCACGCCGCAACACCGCAAAAAGACCAATGAACCTTGGGCTCATCTTGCCCTTCTTCCTGAACCTCATAACGCTCTTCATAGGCGAAACCTTGAGTAAGACCCACTCCCCAACCATGACTGCAACATCGCGAACCTTCCGATCTGCATAACTCTTCAGTCTGGACTGGGCTATGCGAAGTCGATCCTGAATCACCTTAACCTTTTCCAAAGCATCATGAACCAAGTTTGTACCCAATAATCTAGCCTCTCCCAGCTTGAACCAACCCACTGCAGACCGACACCGCCTACCATACAGAGCCTCATACGGTGCCATCTGGATGCTCGATCGATAACTATTGTTGTAGGTAAACTCCGCAAGTGTCAAGAACTGATCCAAGAACCTCCAAAATCTATCACACATGCACGAAGCATATCTTGTAATATCTGAATAGTGCGCTCGGACTGCCCATCCGTCTGAGGGTGAAATGTTGTGCTCAGCTCCACTTGAGTAACCAACTCATGTTGTACGATCCTCCAAAACCGTGATGTAAACTGCGTGCCCCGATCAGAGATGATAGATACGGGCATTCCATGAAGCCTGACAATCTCACGGATATAAATTCAAGCCAACTGCTCGGAAAAATAGGTAGTCATCACAAGAATGAAAGAGCTGACTTAGTCAGCCTATCCATAATCACCCAAACTGCATCAAACTTCCGCTGAGTCCGTGGAAGTTCAACAACGAAATCCATAGTGATTCGCTCCCATTTCCACTTTGGAATCTCTAACTTCTGAAGCAACCCACCTAGCCGTTGATGTTCATACTTCACCTCCTAGCAATTTAGACACCGAGCTACATACTCCACTATGTCCTTTTTCATCCTCCTCCGCCAGTAATGTTGCCTCAAGCCTTGGTACATCTTCGCGGCACCCAGATGAATGGAGTACCTCGAGCTATGAGCCTCCTAGAGAATCAACTCACGCAAACCATCTACATTGGGCACATAAAACCTACCCTACATCCTCAATGCACCATCATCCCCAATAGTGACCTCCTTAGCATCACCGTGCTGGATCATGTCTTTAAGGACAAGTAGATAGGGGTCATCATACTGACGCTCCCTGATACAATCATAAAGAGAAGATCGAGAGACCACACAAGCCAATACTCAACTTGGATCAGAAATATCCAATTTCACAAACTAGCTGGCAAAGGCCTAAACATCCAATGCCAATGGCCTCTCTGCTGGTGGTAGATATGCTAAACTCCGCAAACTCTCTGCCCGACGACTCAAAGCATCGGCCACCACATTGGTCTTCCCTGGATGGTACAAAATGGTAATATCATAATCTTTAAGAATCTCCAACCACCTCCGCTGATGCAAGTTAAGATCCTTCTGTTTGAACAAATACTGCAAACTGTGGTGATCGGTGTAGATCTCACAAGGGACATCGTACAAATAGTGCCGCCAAATCTTCAAGGCATGAACAATAGCCGCTAACTAAAGGTTGTAGACATGATAATTCTTTTCATGCACCTTCAGTTGTCTGAACACATAGGCAATCACCCTACCGTCCTGCGTTAACATTGCACCGAGACCAATCCGCGACGCATCATAATATACAGTATACGACCCTGAACCTATAGGCAATACCAATACTGGAGCTGTAGCTAAAGCTGTCTTGAGCTTCTGAATGCTCTCCTCACAATCCTCTGTCCACTTAAACGGAGCACCCTTCTAGGTCAGCCTGGTCAAAGGTGTTACAATAGACGAGAATCCCTCTACAAAACGACGGTAATATCCCACCAAACCAAGAAGACTCTGGATCTCCGTAGCTAATGATGGTTTAGGCCAACTCTACACTGCTTCCACCTTCTTCAGATCCACCTTGATCCCATCACTCGATACTACATGACCCAAGAATGCCACTAAGTCTAGCCAAAACTCACACTTTGAAAATTTTGCATATAACTTCTTTTCTCTCAAGGTCTGAAGCATAGTCCTTAGGTGCTGGTCATGATCCTCTCGAGTCCGGGAGTACACCAGAATGTCGTCAATAAACACAATGACGAATGATCAAGATAGGGCCTTAATACACTGTGCATCAAGTCCATAAAAGCTGCTGGGGCATTAGTCAGCCCAAAAGACATCACAAGGAACTCGTAGTGACCATACCAAGTCATGAAAGCGATCTTCGGGATATCTAGCTCCCGAATCTTCAATTGATGATAGCCAGAACGTAAATCAATCTTGGAAAACACCGTCGCACCATTTAGATGATCAAATAAATCATCAATACGAGGCAATTGATACCGGTTCTTCACTTTAACTTTGTTCAGCTGGCTATAATCAATGCACATACGCATAGAACTATCCTTATTCTTCACAAACAAGACAAGAGCACCCCAAGATGACACACTGGGCCGAATGAATCCCTTATTAATCAATTCCTGTAACTGCTCCTTCAACTCCGGAGGAGCCATACAATATGGAGGAATAAAGATGGGTTGAGTGCCCGGCAAACAATCAATGCCAAAATCAATATCTCTCTCGGGCGGCATGCCCGGACTAATAGCTGGAAAACACATCTGGAAAGTCCCTCACTGTTGGGACTGACTCAATTGTAGGGGCATCAATACTTACATCTCACACATAAGCTAGATACGCATCACACCCATTCTCAACCATTTGTTGAGCTTTAAGAAATGAAATAACTCTGCTGGTAGTATACTCTAAGGTACCTCTCCACTCTAATCACGGTAATCCTGGCATAGCCAGCGTCATGATCTTAGCGTGACAATCAAGAATAACATAATGGGGAGACAACAAGTCCATGCCCAAGATAACATCAAAGTCTACCATACTGAGCAATAATAAATCGGCTTTGGTCTCAAAACCACTAAGAGAAATCAAACACGACCGATACACGTGATCCATAATAAGAGAATCTCACACATGAGTAGACACCTAAACAAGGGAACTCAAGGAATCACGAGATACGCCCAGATATGGGGAAAAATAAGAGGACACATAGGAATAAGTGGAGCTTAGATCAAATAAAATCGACGCATCTCTATGACAAATCGGAACAATACCTGTAATGACAGATTCAGAAGCAACTGCCTTTATACGAGCCGGAAGAGCATAATATCTGGCCTGTCCTCCCCCTCTAGGACGACCTCGACCTCCCCGACCTCCACCTCGAGTTGGCTGAGCAGGTGGGGCGGTAGCTGGTGCTGGAATCATAGCTTGAGGACCCAGTGGAGCACGCAGTGGCAGAGAAGTCTGTGGAGGTGCACCCCTCTTAAGTCTGGTGCAATCCCTCACCATATGGAGGGTGTCTCCACACTCAAAACAAGCTCTTGGATAGTGTCGCTGCTGTGTGACTGGCTCAGGCCAGGTCTACTAGATTGACCTCTAAAAGCACCCCGTGCAAGAGGCACACTAGACACTAGCAGTGCATAATAAGGCTTCTGGGGGCAAGAAGGGGCCAGAATACCACTTACAACTGGAAGAGATGAATGAATGGGGTGACTCACAAAGCCCCTTCCATGACAAACTGCAGCTGGAGCACGAGTACCACTGTAAGTGCCAGACTCTCGATACCTCTGGGCCTCCCTCTCCTCTCTATCCCGAGCGAGCATAACCTCCAATGTCCTAGCAATACTCACAACCTACTGGTAAGAAATATCTATCTCTAACTCCTAGGCCATGCTAAGACCGATACTGGGTAGAGTCCCTCGATAAACTGACGAGCCCTCTCTCGAACTATGGCAACCAAGACTGGTGCATGTCGGGCCAAATCACTGCAACGAACTGCATACTCTGACACAGTAATAGCACCCTGGCGCAGCTACTCAAACTTCACGCGCCATGCGTCCCTGAGGCTCTGAGGGACATACTCTCTCGAAAACATGTCCGAGAATTGAGTCCATGTAAGTGAAGCTACCTCAGCTGGACTACTCAACTCATAAGCACGCCACCACTGGTAGGCTGCTCCTCTAAGCTGGAATGTAGTAAAAGAAATACCACTAGAATCCGCTACGCCCATAGTACGGAGAATACAGTGACACTCCTTAATAAAACCCTAGGCATCCTCTAACGCCAATCCACTGAAGGTAGGAGGGTGGTACCTTTTGTACCTCTCAAGTATGAGCTGCTCCGCCTTAGAAATTATTGCCCTAACTTCGGGTTGAACTGGAGCTACCGGCTGCACTTGTATGATCTCTGGATCCTGGTCTACCTGAACTCGCTGCTCTGGGGTAATGGCGACGGGAGTCTGTGCTCCTCCCCCAGCTTGAGATATGGCAGGTGCAAGTGGAATCAATCTAGCCTGAGCTAAGGTGTAGAACATACTCAGAACCTGGGCTTGAGTCTCCTGGAGGACTGGTGCAGCAGCAGGTACCTCAGGTGTCTGCCCTCCAACTGGAGCTACTGGTGTCTCCTCTGTAGCAACTCGTGTGTGTGCTCTGGCTGCATAGCGTGGATGTCTTCGGCCTCTATCCGGGCCCCGGCCTCTCGCATTTCTAGCAGGGCTGCAGGTGCTTGGTCATCAGATCCGCATGTATGTGTCCTCACCATCTGTGAGAGAAAAGAATACAAAAGTTTAGAATTTTGAAGTCAACAATTTTTGCACGACAAGGAATCAAAGAGCGTAATTTTTCGTAACAGTTCTATAGCCTCCCGAAGATAAGTACAAATGTCTCCGTACCGATCCGCGAGACTCTAATAAACCGGCTTGTGACTCACGACACTTATAAACCAAGGGCTCTGATACCAACTTGTCACAGCCCAAACTCCCTCTATATAACGTTGTGATGACACATAGTCTCTATGACTAGGTAAGCCTAACAAATTGCAACAAATAACAAA
The DNA here is from genome assembly GCA_000715115.1 of Nicotiana otophora. NCBI lineage: Eukaryota > Viridiplantae > Streptophyta > Magnoliopsida > Solanales > Solanaceae > Nicotiana > Nicotiana otophora. Next base: position 417,083 of record AWOL01S0001966.1, on the reverse strand, counting down.
ACGAAAGTAAAACTTGGTAACTAACATCAGTGGATAACTAAATAACTAGTAATAATGTCGCTCGACATGTACAATAACGAATACTCTATGAATACACAATCTTCCCAAAACCCGAAACATCATAAGTCACAAGCTACAGAAGGAAACTAGTATCTCTATAAACCAGAGTCTAATAAAAGAAGTACAGAAGGTAATTGACATAAGGGAGAATAGAAGGGGACTCTGCGGTCTGCGGATGCGGCATATGTACCTTGAAGTCTCTATACATCAGCAAACACTCTCAGCTAATAGCGGGGCTGATAAGAAGTACCTGGATCTGCACATAAAACATGTGCAGAAGAGTAGCATGAGTACACCACAACGGTACCTAGTAAATGCCAAGCCTAACCTCGGTCGAGTAGTGACGAGGTCAGGTCAGGTCAGTCCCACATGCATATATAATATATAAAGTAGGAAAATATACAGTATGATAAGAGACTAGAATTTATCAAAAGGAAACACAGCAAGGCAACAGTACAACACACAGGGGTAATCAACAGGGGATTTTCCGAGATACCGTCTCGTAGTCCCAAAATAAATATATAGGGAGAACTCCCGAGGTACCCTCTTGTAGTCTCAATAGTAAATATACATCGAGAACTTCCGAGGTACCACCTCGTAGTTTCAAAAGTAAATGTGCAGGGAGAACTCCCGAGGAATCGCCTCATAGTATCAAAAGTAAATATAGGGAGAACTCCTGAGGTACCGCCTCGTAGTCTCAAAAGTAAATGTATTGGGAGAACTCCCGAGGAACCGCCTCGTAGTCTTAAAAAGTAAATATACAGGAAGAACTCCCGAGGTACCACCTCGTAGTCTCAAAAGTAAACACAGAGCTCAAACCGACAAATACAATATTTAACAGCAAGATTTCTACAGTTATACTGATAACAAAGAAAAAGCAGGAAATCAACTAGGCATGCTTCACAGAGTTTAAATAAGCAGTTAAAGCACGTAGACATGCGATATTAGATTAAACATGATAACTACACATATTGGAATAACTCAATTAAGAATGAAAATAACCTAATACTCATTTAAACGGTATAACTCAAATTAAAGGAAAAACAGGTTGCTACTCAGTAAAATAAATTGGATTTTACAACAAATAGCCCGTGTACGTACTCGTCACTTCACGTACACAACGCTCACATATCACAACAGTACCAAATCCTAAAGGGATTTCCCCCACACAAGATTAGGCAAACCACTTACCTCGAACCAAGCTCAATCAATCGATAACAATGCCTTTTCCATGAATATCCGACTCCGAATGGCCCAAATCTAGCCAACTATAAGAAATTAATCTAATTAATGAAATCAAAGCTAAAACACGAAATTAGAAAAATCGCCCCAAAAAGTTGACCCAAGCCCACATCTCGGAATCGGGTAAAAGTCATAAAATATGAACACCCATTCACTCACGATTTCACTCGTACCAAGATTATCCAAATCCGATATCAAAATCCGAATCAAAACTCTAAAATTCATTTGAAGAACCTTCCAATTTTTTCCCAAATTTCTCAACCAAATTCCTTAATTTAAATGATCAATTCAACTATAGATTAATGGAATACAATCATAAAAGAGTTAAGAATCATTACCCCAAAGTTCTCTCTAAAAAATCCTTGAATTATTGCCTCAATCCGAGCTCTCAAAGACCCAAAAATGAAAGTAGGATAAAACCCTCGAACTTGGCCCTTTTCTGCCCAGCGATTTTGCATATGTGGGCCTATAATCGCACCTGCGATGCCGCATCTATAGAAATTCCATCGTAGGTGCGGAAATGGTTTAAGGTGACTGGGACCGCTTCTACGATCAGGTGGCCGCACTTGCGGACAACGGTCCACTTCTGTGGTCTTCCTTCGCGCCTACAGTTCCTCTAGAGCATCTGCGGCATCGCAGATGTACCTGTGGTCTCCCCACTGCAGGTGCGAAAACACGAGAAACCAGAAAACTTCAGCAATTTGAATAAATCCAAATTCAATCCGTTAAGCATCCGAAACTCACCCGAGGCCCCTGTGACCTCAACCAAACATACCAACAAGTCCTAAAACACCATAAAAACTTAGTCGAGCCTTTAAATCATATCAAACAATGCTAAAAATATGAATTATACCTCGATTCACGCCTAATGAACTTCAAAGTTTCAAACTTCCACAACCGATGCCGACACCTATCAAACCACGTGCGATTGAACTCAAATTTTTCACACAAGTCATACTTGACATTACAGATCTACTCCAAATTCCGGAATCAGAATCCGACCCCGATATCAAAAAGTTCACTACCGGTCAAACTTCCCAAAATTTTAACTTTCGGCATTACAAGCCTACAGACCTCCAAAACACAATCCAGACACGCTCCCAAGTCCAAAATCACCCAACAGAGATAACGGAATGGACGATACTCCATTCCGGAGTCATTTTCACACAGTTCCAACTAATGTCAAAGTCTTAGAACTTAAGCTTCCATTTAGGGACTAAGTATCCCAAAACATTTCAAAAACACAACTAAAGCCTCCTGGCAAGTCACATAAGCAAAAATCGATACGGGGAAAACAGTAAATAGGGGATCGGGGCTATAAATCTCAAAACGACCGACCGGGTCATTACACTGAGCTTGTGAAGAATTTTTATGGAATTGACTGTGGGATTATGACAATAGTAGAGTATGTGTATGGTGAGTTATCAGAAGTTTTGTTATATGGCTTTGAGCCAAGTAGGGGAGTCTGCTATCTACAATTTGATTGCATAATTATGTGCGGTATTGATTTTGGTCCGAGGCATACTTGTTGATTAGTTATGACTTGCAGAGATTGATATCGGGGATGACTCGAGTAAGAACATTTCTTGAATACGGGTTATATTACAATTTATGAAAATATGAAAAATCATGAAATGATTAAATTGTTATTTTGAAGGATGTAGTGCGCAAAAAGTATGAATTTGATTGGTGGTGTTAAGGCAGGGTTACTTCTTTGGGGGTTGTTGTACTAATGGGGCTTGTATCTTTTGGCCCGTTTGGGCGATGCAATTTAGATTTGAGCATTGTGGGTGACTTTTGAAAGGGATATAATGGATTCATAATGTATATGTGTCAATTGAAAAAAAATTAAAATTTGTATATTACCAGAATCTGTTATATACACCGGATGGTGCCGGGACTTGCGGTAATTCTGTATGACTATGAATTCTACATTTCAGTGCAAGAAAAGTAAAAAGGAAAAATGTTAAGTCCACATAAGCTCTTTTCAGTGTGGGGGTCTCGGTTGTGGTACTTTTGTGGTGCTTAAGAAGAATACAGTGGCTTATGAGCCTTATGGCGGTATGGTTTTATATTACGATGTCTTGTAGTGAGTTGTGGGTAAGGATAGTAGTGTTCTGACAAGGAGAAATGTCAACTTGAGGGAAATTCAGAAGAAACTCGGAGAAAATAGGACAAATAGGTAACATGATGGATTAGTATGGTAATGGTATGCTGGGTTCTGTTGGTTCTTATGATGAGGTGGGGCTTTACGGGTGTTTGTTTTGGCAATGCTCTCGGATTTAGTGACCTGCGTGGCTTGGTCGAGTTAGAGTAATTCAGTTCTGATAGCTTGGTTATGTGCAAATAGATTTCTAAGAGTTCTCGATGGTTTCTACCATGGTTTGAGTCGGATATTTTCTACCGGTGTGGGGAACGTGTTGTGTATTATGATTGTTTCCTGGAAGGAAGCAAATGGAAGGTTTCTAACAAACTGGGTATGTAATTTGCTGGTGACTCAGAATTGATAATGAGATTCTTGTGCTTGTCACATGATGTCATAATAGATAAGGTGTGTTGTGTGGGATTAAGATTTATATGTACAGGGTGGCAATTCAATCTTGAAGGGAAGGTTACGAATTTTGGACAAAATGGTCAGTTTCATATTTTTAGAGGAATGTTGTAACTGCTCGGTAATCCCTGAGAAGGGTGCGCATTTCAGAATGCGCATTGTGTTTTGACTTACGGATGTTCATTGGTATTTCAATACTCACATGGTTGATAGACTGCTGAAATTCAAATTATTTTTATGTGGCGCAGAAGAATTATGGAAGTATTCCTCGTGGGATGATCGTGCATGAAAGATGTGTTAGTCATTCGAATGCTAGAATTGGGATCAGTTATGATGATTCATGTGTCCTATGAATTTGGAGATTAGGACTTCTTAGAATGATATTATTTCAGGGTTGTGACCTGTTTGAGGTGAGTATTTTATTTAAACTCAGTGGACGTAATAGTTGCGTTAATTATTTGTGATAGCTACACGCTATGAGTGCGCATATATGTGAGGTTTGAGCCCATGTGTGGGCATCAGGGAAAGTATTCATACTCGAAAGAATGCTTAGGCTATGATATGCCTAGAGTTGACTGTTAAGCATAGAGCTATAACGTTTCTCGTATTCGTACATATGTGGAGAACTATCTGGGCTATACTTGAGGTTATAACAAGGCGAATTCCCTGAGAAAACTTGGTAGTTATTATTTTTGCGTTAACTTGCCGATTTGAGTTGTGATAGAAGACTTTGCACATGCCTACACTATAGCGTGTTATTTATACCAGTCCAGGAGCATGAGAATATTATTTTATTATCATATACATGTGTACTTGTTTAATTGCTCATGTATGATATGCTGGGACTGGAGGCATGTGACCATGCCAGGCGATTTATATTATTGACACGTGAGTTGTCCGTGCAGTGTGTGGGAATTTTATTTCTTTGATAATTTATCTGATTTCATTGCTTTCCTTCCTCTACGATAACAATTACTTGAGCACCATATTTGAGGAATTGTGTACATGCGCCTACGATTATCCTCTTCACAAATTTGAGGAGTTGGTTGTAAATATTAGGATGTGGTAGTGCTAGCTGAACTTGCGAAACGATTCTCTTCTTTGAGATATTTTCAATTTTTGGGTGCAAAGATTGCACAATTTTTGGCTTGAGATATATTGGTGTGGTGTGTATGTGGAATAGTTGTGTTTGATAATATAAGATCACCGGACCTAGAATGTGTACTATCGCGTTTAATAATGGTATATTTGGGAGGATGATATTGAAAGTCGGCTTAGAAAGTGATTATGGTTCTGGTTGGGGCGAGAGAGCTCCATGACTAGTTGATATGATAAGTGGTTATGAGATTCCACATGTTTCATTCATTATCAGCAGTGTACGAAAGTTTTGGGAACGAGGTTTTGGTTGATATGAGGTTTAATACTAGTACCAGGTTGGTTTTGAGTAGTTACTGTGATCGAAAATGGTGTTGCGAGTATGCGAGTTATTTAGTATGTTATATGATTATATGTGGGGTTATGGTCATGGCTTGATACAGCTTGTTCAAACTTATATAGTGTGTAGATATGAGACTCGGGTCTTGTAAGAAATTCTGGATGTTAGAAATTGGGTTCTAAGTTTTACAGACTAAGGTTAAATTAATGATCTTCAATTATGTTGTGTTGTCAGGCCTATATGGAATATGGTGGCGTGGAATCACCCCAAGGTATGTGCGTGGTAAGATGGAATAGTGATGTGATGGCTTGGAAACAACTCTTAGCACGATTAAGGACGAACGTATATTTAAGTGGGGGAGAATGTAACGACCCAGCCGATAGTTTTGAGTATTGCAGCCCCATTCCCCCATTTACTACTCAATTTGTGCTTTACAGTTGTTATGTGACTTTCCAGAGTAATTGGTTCGGGTCTGGTGAGGTTTCGGAATGAATTGAGACACTTAGTCTCGAAGATAAAAACTTAAGTTGAAAGGGTTGACCGGATGATTGACTTATGTGTAAATGACTTCAGAATAGAGTTTTGATGATTCCAACAGCTCCGTGTGGTGATTTTGGACTTAGGAGCGTGTCCGAAAAATTATTTGGAAGTCCGTAGTTAAATTAGGCTTGAATTGGCTAAAATAGAAATTTAAGTTGGGAGTTTGACTAGGAGTTGAATTTTTGATATCGGGGTCGGAATCTGATTCTAGAAATTTGAATAGTTTCATTATGTCATTTATGACTTGTGTGCAAAATTTGAGGTCAATCAGACTTGATTTGATAGGTTTCAGCATTGAATGTAGAAATTGAAAATTGTTAGTTTTGAATAGGCTTGAATTGGGGTGTGATTCATGTTTTAGTGTTATTCAATATAATTTGAGGCATAGACTAAGTTTATGCCATATTATGGGACTTGTTAGTATACTTGGTTGGGGTCTCATGGGCTCGGATGACTTTTGGAAGAGTTTGGTGTTTTGAGCATAAGCATGTAATGATCCAAAGGTCCATTTTTTATTCCAGAGATCGAAATTCCATTTCGAGACTTCTGGGATTTTGATAATGCATTATAGGAGTGATCTGAAAAGTTTGGTCTAATTTCATCAAGTCGCAATTGGGTTTTTAGTGCGAAACATGAGTTAATTGTTTAACGAGCGAAATTGGTATCACATTGAGCAAATAAGCTCCGAATTGAGTTCAATTGAACGACTAGGTTCGTATTATTATTTGTGACTCGTCGGATCAAGAATCGTCGAATTTCGAGTTTGTATGATAGAGTTACAGCCTTTTTAGTGAACAGAATACCTGCTGGTGCAAGCAAGTTCTAGTGTGGACTTTTAGTGACGTAAAATGGACTTTTAGTGGTGGATGGGCAGAAACTTAAGGACCAAAAATGGTCATTTCTTTCATTTCATTTTGAATTTTTGGAGCACGGTTCTTGGGCGATTTTGAGGATTTCTTCACGACTTCGACTTGGGTAAGTGTCCTATATCCAAAAGTAATTATATTTCATAAATCCATGGTTATATTCATCATTTATTTCGAATTTACATGGAAGAAATCAAGATTTTTGCTAAACTTTTCAAGAATGAAAATTTTAGATTTGGAGGTCGAGTTGTTATCGGAATTTGATAAAATTGGTATGGCTGGACTCATAATTAAATGGGTTGTCGGATTTTATGAGTTTCATCGGATTCCGAGAAATGGGCCCCACGGGCGACTTTTGGGTGCAATTTTGAATTTTTATTGGAAATTTAGTATTTTTATATTGAATTAATTCCTGTAATTTGTATTTACTAAAACAAATTATTTGTGGCTAGATTCGACGCATTTGGAGGTCAATTCACGAGGCAAAGGCATAGCGGAATAAAGATTTACACGGTTTGAGGTAAGTAATAGTTCTAAATTTAGTCATGAGGGTATGAAACCCCAGATTATGTGTTATATGATTGGTTTTGGAGGTGACGCACATGCTAGGTGACGGGCGTGTGGGCGTGTACCGTAGGAATTGTGACTTAGTCAAATTTCATGGAACTGTGTAGTTGAATAATATGTGGTTATCTGTGCATTCTCCATGTAGTAGAGAAATTAAAACACAAACCATGTTTAGATTATGTGTTGGCACTGTAGGGACCCACAGAGGCCGTGCACATGTTGAATTATCTGCTAAATTATTATTTTGTATTCAATCACAGTTTACTTGTTTATTTTATCTCAATCTCTATTGTTCATTATTGATGCATCATATTATTGTTGTTTGGGCTGATTTGCATGATCATTGAGAGCCCGAGAGACTGGAGAGATTTATGAATGAGTGCGGCCGAGGGCCTGATTGTGAGATATTATATTATAGCACGTGAGTTGTCCGTGCAGCACATGAGTTGTCCGTGCGGATCCATATATTATACTATAGCACGTGAGTTATCCGTGCAGATCTAGATATTGATACTATAGCACATGAGTTGTCTGTGCGGATCCATATATTATACTATAGCACGTGAGTTGTCCGTACAGCATGTGAGTTGTCCGTGCGGATCTAGATATTATATTATAGCACGTGAGTTGTCCGTGTAACACGTGAGTTGTCCGTGTGGATTATAGCGCTTGGGTCGGAGGAGCCCCTCCAGAGTCTGTACACACCCCAGTGAGCGCAGGTACCTACTGAGTGCGAGTGCTGAGGGAATGGAATGGCTGAGTGACTGTGGTCCTGAGAGGATGCATTAGACTTCATTACTGTTGCACTTTAGCTGTCATATATCATTGTCTTTGTTTTTTTAAATTTCTGAGAGATATTATCTTATGATTCAGTTGAACTTCACATGAAATTATTGTTTTGGCCTTAAATGTTGAAATTGAAAGCATGCCTAACTTATTATGTTGGAAATTGATGTAATTTGACTCAACTGTGAAGCTCGTCACTACTTTTAGTTCTTTATTTAGTATTGTTACTTGCTGAGTTGGTTGTACTCATACTACACCCTGCACCTCGTGTGCAGATCCAAGTACTTCTGGACACGGCGGTTGCTAGTTCTCAAAGTTTATCTGTTGGAGATTATAGAGGTAGTTGCTTGGCGTCCGCAGACCTTAACTCTCTTTCCTTTCAGTTTTTGTATTGTTCTATATTTACACACAGTGTTTTAGCAGTCAGACTTTGTTATCATTCAGATGCTCATATACTCAGTGACACCGGGTTTTGGGAATGTATTTTATGTTAGTGATTTGTGAGATTTTCTATGATATTCAAATATTATGTTTTCGAACTTAAAAGAAATTGTGGTTTATTGAGGTTGTCGGCTTGCCTAGTATTGAGATAGGCACCATCACAACAGGTTAGGATTTTTGGGTCGTGACAGATGGTCCCGGTGGATCCGTATCGTGATTTGGTACTTGATCGTATGCGCATAATCAAATTTGGAAGTCCCTAACTTGAATTAACGTGATTTGTTGAAAACTAGCAATTTGAAGGTTTAAAGAATTTCTAAGTTTGACCGTATATTGACTTTGTTTCTATCAAGTTTGGATATCGGTTCCAGAACTTGAAATATGTTCATTTCACCATTTATGAATTATCTGCAAAATATGGTGAAAAACGGAGTTGATTTGACATGATTCGGGCGTCCGGTTGTAAATTTGCATGTTCTTGAGTTTTATTTGAAAATTGCATTCATTTTTATGTCTGATTCGTAGTTCTAGGGGTTATTTTGGTGTTTTGATCGCGTGAGCAAGTTTGTATGATTTAACTTAGTGCATGGGGGTCGGAAATATAACCCAAAAATAAATTTATCTTTATTACTTTTGGGTAACGATCGCTTTGCTCTGCTCCAGACGCCTCTGTTTGTCCTTCGTGTTACTCTTCTTAAGGCATTATAGACTTTCTATTTTCTCTACTCACAACTTATTTTTAGTAAAAAAAAAACAAATTTCGGAATTGCATTTTTCTTGTTTCTTTTGTTTGTTTTAATTTCTGTTACTTGTTATTTCAATTGTTTTTGTTTTCTTTTAATTTTTGACTTGATATAACTTAATCTAAGTCAAAAGTTAAGAAAATCTAAAACTAGAATTTCATATGCGTGTAGACATTGTTTTTTGGCAATCCACTAGGTATGGTGCCTAGGGTTATTATTTATATATATCAAATAAAGCAGATAAACAATTGTCAGGAGGTCTTACAAAAAAATGAAAGAAATAAACTTTGACAATTACATAGCCCCTATTATCAGAATTGAGCATGATGCTCAATAGTGATAGTACATAATGTATGCGATGTGGGGTTCATCCCATAAATTAAGGAAGAAATTGATTGGTAACCATCTTTTCTTTCTTATTGTCAAATAAAGTAGGCTGCTGAAGGAAAATGTCAAACTTATTAGGCAGAAGAAAGAAAAAAACTGCATTGCAAATTTTCAACCAATCCTTCATTCTGATTGGTTGAAGAGGTAGGTTATTTCTCCTATAAAAGGAGAGCTTCGGCTTCTTCATTTTATCACACAGAAAGAAAAGTAACACAATAGTTGCAGAGAGTATTTCTTAGGCATTGTGAGAAATAAACTGTGTGGAGGAAAATAGAGAGTGAGTGATATTGTAGTGAGGTGGGAATATCAAAAGAGGGCTATTTCTTTTGAGTGTTGTAGTGGTCTTTGGAGTATTTTACTCTGGCCTACAAACTGTAAAATTCCTTGCTATAGTGCTATTAGTTGCTCGTCTCGGGGTCGTGGTTTGTTTCCTAATTCAAAAGGGTTTTCCACGTAAAAATCTTGGTATCGTTGTCACTCTTTTATTCTTGTTAATTACTGTATCGGTGCTAAATTATTATTCCGCTTTTAGTACTGTGAATATTATTTCAGTGGGGGGTTTATGCCCAACAACTGGTATCAGAGCATAGGTTCTGCTCGTTCGGAGAAATATTATTCATTGTCGGTAGTACTATACTTGGTGAAAAACAAAAATGTCCGTAACAAAGTGCGAGGTAGCAAAATTTAACGGAGATAGCGGTTTCTCAACATGGCAAAGAAGGATGAGAGATCTGCTCATCCAACAAGGATTACACAGGGTACTAGATGTTGATGCCAAAATGCTTGATACCATGAAAGCTAAGGACTAGGATGACTTGAATGAAAGGGATGCTAGTGCAATCAGGTTGCACTTATCAAATAATATGATCAATAACATCATTGATGAAGACACTGCACGTGGCATTTGGGCAAGGTTGGAAAGCCTATACATGTCCAAAACGCTAACAAATAAATTGTACCTAAAGAAGCAGCTATATGGCCTACACATGGGTGAATGTATGAATTTTTCGTCACATTTAAATGTGTTTAATGGCCTAATCACACAGTTCGGCAATCTCAGAGTGAAAATCGAGGAAGAAGATAAAGCCATCTTGCTGTTGAACTCGTTGCCATCTTCGTACGATAATCTGGCAACAACCATCTTGCACGGTAATACTACCATTGAGTTGAAAGATGTCACATCGACTCTTTTACTCAATGAGAAGATGAGAAAGAAGCCTGAAAATCAAGGACATGCTCTCATCACAGAAGGTAGAGGCAGGGGTTATCAAAGGAGTTCGATTAACTATGGTAGATCCGGAGCTCGTGGGAATTCTAAGAACCGATCCAAATCAAGAGCTAGAAATTGCTACAATTGTGATCAACTAGGTCACTTCAAAAGAGATTGCCCAAATCTAAGGAAGGGCAAAGGTGAAACTAGTGGCCAGAAGAATGATGACAACACAGCTGCCATAGTACAAAACAATGATAATGTTGTCCTTTGTATAAACGAGGAAGAGGAATGCATGCATTTATCAGGTCCGGAGTCGGAATGGGTGGTTGATACAGCAGCATCTTACCATGGCACACCGGTAAGAGATCTTTTTTGTAGATATGTAGCAGGTGATTTCGGCCTTGTGAGAATGGGTAACATAAGTTACTCAAAGATTGCAGGGATTGGTGACATTTGTATCAAGAAAAATGTCGGATGCATATTAGTTCTAAAGGACGTGCGACATGTACCTAGTTTGTGGATGAACTTGATCTCGGGAATTGCTTTAGACTGAGATGGATACAAGAACTATTTTGCAAATCAAAAGTGGAGACTCACCAAGGGATCATTAGTGATTTCAAAGGGAGTTACTCATGGCACATTGTACAGGACAAATGCAGAAATATGCCAAGGTTAATTGAATGCGACACAAGATGAGATTTCTGCAGATTTGTGGCACAAAAGAATGGGTCATATGAGCGAGAAGGGATTGCAGATTCTTGCCAAGAACACTCATTTATTATGCCAAAGGTACAATGGTAAAACCCTGTGACTACTGTTTATTTGGTAAGCAACATAGAGTCTCATTTCAGACATCGTTTGAAAGAAAATTGAATATACTTGATTTGGTATATTCTGATATTTGTGGTCCAATGAAAATTGAATGGATGGGTGGTAACAAATATTTTGTTACTTTTATTGATGATGCTTCACGAAAATTATGGGTTTATATTTTGAAAACCAAAGATCAGGTGTTTCAAGTTTTCTAGAAGTTTCATGCTATGGTAAAAAGGGAGATAGGCCAAAAGATAAAGTGTCACCGAAGTGACAATGGAGGTGAGTACACTTCAAGGGAATTTGAAGAGTACTGTTCAAACCATGGGATCAGACATGAAAAGACAGTTCCTAGAATCCCACAACATAATGGCGTAGCCGAAAAGATGAATCACACCATTGTGGAGAAGGTGAGAAGCATGCTCAGAATGGATAAACTACCTAAGTCATTCTAGGATGAAGCAGTTCAGACAACCTGTTACCTGATCAATAGGAGTCCATCAGATCTTTTGGCGTTTGACATCCCTGAGAGAGTTTGGACCAACAAGGAGGTGTCCTACTCGCATGTGAAGATGTTTGGTTGCAAAGCTTTTGCACATGTACCAAAGGAGCAGAGAAAAAAGCTGGATGATAAATTTGTTCCTTGGATATTCATCGGATATGGAGTTGAAGAATTCAGATACAGATTGTGGGATCCCTTAAAGAAGAAGGTCATCAGAAGCAGAGATGTAGTATTCCGAGAAAGTGAAGTTGGAACTGCTGATGATATGTCAGATAAGGCCAAGAATGGTATTATTCCTAACCTTGTTACTATTCCTTCTACTTCTAACAATCCCACAAGTGCAGAAAGTACGATCGACGAGATTGCCGAGCAAGGGAACAACCTGGTGATGTTATTGAGCAGGGGGAGCAACTTGATGATGATGTCGAGCAAGTGGATCACCCCACTCAGGGAGAAGAACAACCTCAACCTCTGAGGAGATCACAAAGGCCAAGGGTAGAGTCATGCAGGTACCCTTCCACGGAGTATATCCTCATCAGTGATGAAGGGGAGCCAAAAAGTCTGAAGGAGGTGATGTCCCATCCAGTAAAGAACCAATGGATAAAAGCCATGCAAGAGGAGATGGAATCTTTGCAGAAAAATGGCACGTACAAGCTGGTTGAACTTCCAAAAGGTAAAAGACCACTCAAATATAAATGGGTCTTTAAACTCATGAAAGATGGAAATGGCAAGCTGGTCAGATACAAAGCTCGATTGGTGGTAAAAAGCTTTGAGCAGAAGAAAGGTATTGATTTTAACAAAGTTTTCTCACCTGTTGTCAAACTGACTTCTATTCGAACAATCTTGAGCTTAGCAGCTAGCCTAAATTTTGAAATGGAGCAGTTAGACGTGAAAACTGCATTTTTTCATGAAGATTTGGAAGAGGATATCTATATGGAGCAGCCAGAATGATTTGAAGTAGTTAAAAGGAAACACATGGTGTGCAAACTGAATATGAGTCTTTATGGGTTGAAGCAGGCACCAAGGCAGTGGTACAAGAAATTTGACTCATTCATGAAAAGTCAAACTTACACAAAGACATATTCTGATCCATGTGTATACTTCAAAAGATTTTCTGAAAATAACTTTATTATATTGTTGTTGTATGTGAATGACATGTTAATTTTAGGAAACGACAAGGGGCTGATCGCAAAGTTGAAGGGATATTTGTCCAAGTCATTTTGATATGAAGGACTTGGGCTCAGCACAACAAATTCTAGGTATGAAGATAGTTCGAGAGCGAACAAGCAGAAAGTTGTGTATATCTCAGGAGAAGTACATTGAACGTGTACTGGAACGCTTCAATATGAAGAATGCTAAGCCAATTAGCACACCTCTTACTATTCATCTAAAGTTGAGCAAGAAGATGCATCCTACAAGTGTAGAGGATAAAGGGAACATGGCTAGAGTTCCTTATTCTTTAGCAATCAGAATCTTAATGTATGCAATGGTATGCACCCGACCTGATATTGCTCATGCAGTTGGTATTGTTAGCAGATTCCTTAAAACTCCTCGAAAGGAATATTGGGAAGCAGTCAAGTGGATACTCAGGTACCTGAGAGGTACCACGGGAGATTGTTTGTGCTTTGGATGATCTCATCCAATCTTGAAGGGCTATACAGATGCTGATATGGCAGGTGACATTGATAACAGAAAATCCACTACTGAATATTTGTTTACATTTTCAGGGGAGCTATATCATGACAGTCTAAATTGCAGAAGTGTGTTGCACTTTCAACAACTGAAGCAGAGTACATTGCCGCTAAAGAAACTGGCAAGGAGATGGTATGGCTCAAGTGGTTTCTTCAAGAGTTAGAATTGCATCAAAAGGAGTATGTGGTCTATTGTGAAAGTCATAGTGCAATAGACATGAGCAAGAACTAGGGGTGTTCAAAACCGAACCGAAACCGAAAACCGAACCGGAACCGAAGCTTAATGGCCTATTAGTATCGGGTTAACGGTTTAACGGATAGGGAATAGATTGAAATTTTTTTTATTAACGGCTTATCAGTTTGGGGGCGGATTATTTAATTTTCTTAACGGATAATCCGTTAACCCGTTAAGAATACATATACATATATATATATATATATATTAAATATCAAAAACCCTTCCACTTCTTCCGGCACTCTATCTCTAAGTTCTAATGCCTAATTCCTAAATAATCAGAACCCTTACATACTAGGCATCAGAAGATCCCACGCTTGGCTTAGTTTAGCTTATTCTCCCACCCTACAACAAGATTGTTTAAGCTGCTATCTATGGTTCACCTCTGCTTTTGTTTTTTAAACTAATGTCTGTTTTCTATGTTTAATAGAAGAACAATAGTGTTGTGCCACAACTTTTTTCACTCTACAACACATGACACACTACATCATTCATATATAAGCGTTAACAGACATGTATGTCTGGACTCAATGTGTAATTTTCTATTCTGAATTTGTATGCTAGGCGGTCAGCAAACAATTAATGCACGCAATATAGATTGAATTAGGCTGATAAACTGCCCGATAAGAGCTAAACCGATACTAATCTGCCCGATATCTTATCGGGTGGCTAGCGGATTAATACATTTAAAAGCCGATAACCGTTAAGCCAAATCGTTAAGAGTAATTAACCGCCCAATCCGCCCGATAAGTAGCTCTATCAAGAACTCCATATCATACTTCTTAGGCGGAAGAAAGAAAAAAATTTGCATTGCAAATTTTCAACCAATCCTTCATTCTGATTGGTTGAAGAGGTACGCTATTTCTCCTATAAAAGGAGAGCTTCGGCTTCTTTATTTTATCACACAGAAAGAAAAGCAACACAATAGTTGCAGATAGTATTTCTCAGGCATTGTGAGAAATAGACTGTGTAGAGGAAAATAGAGAGTGAGCGATATTATAGTGAGATGAAAATATCAAAAAAGGATTATTTCTTTTGAGTGTTGTAGTGGTCTTTGGAGTATTTTACTCGTACCTACAAAGTATACAATTCCTTGCTATAGTGATATTAGTTGCTCGTCTGGTTTTTTCCCTTATTCAAAAGGGTTTTTCACGTAAAAATCTTGGTGTCGTTGTTACTCTTTTATTCTTGTTTAATTACCGTATCTCGGTGTCGTTTTTTTCATATGCACTGTTGCATTTGCCACTCCAAATCCACACAAACATACCTGCCTTGTGTATATCTATTTTGTTAATGAAGTCCATTGGAATTTGTATCCTTAATGCAATACGATCCAAACCTGCAACCAATAACCTGTGCATAACCTTGTCGCACATACACAAAAACTGGGCAGCTCCAGTAAATTTGTGTTGTTTCCCATAGTTGTTGCTTTCCTTCCAACTTATCACGAGATGACTTGAGTGTTGTATGCTATTAAATAACTTAAAATAGGCAAATGTCAAGATACCAAGGTCAGTTGCAAAGTGACTGGGCACCTGTGTAGAGCATTGCCTACCTCTCGTTGGTTGCTTCAAGCTTGTGCCTATCATTAATTTCCTTTTCTGGATATGAGCAAAAATTGCTAAGATCATCCATAGAAGTTTAATCAATGAATAGGTCATGATTACCGAAATGTTCCCTGCCCTATAAAGTATATTCTTTTTGGACTAGCCTTTGTGCACATGAGTGAGCATGCATGCATGGTTTGCTGACTATGTGAGTTCGAGCAGAAGTCTGAGACAAAATTTGTTTGGTAGCCTTCCTGGTATATGGAGGTAATGAATTGCACTGATATTTCAGACCACAATCCACTCATGTATCCAACTTTTGAGCACCAAAGTCCCCTATTATAACTGATCATCGAGCTCCTGGGCATTAGTTGTTCCTCTCGAGTATTTCTTTTGGTGTGAAGGTTCAGCTGTATTTTATTCAAATCTATCATCTTCAGTTGCAACTTTCATTTTGGGGCAGTGAGTGATATGTATAACTGGCAAAAGCTTCCAGTTTGGGCCATTTAAGCTCGCCCTGCCCATCATCCTCCTTAGCCTTCATGCTTATGCTTACTATCATTCTTTCTCCAAGGGAATGAGCACTGGGTGCTAATACCGTCATATGGAGTTTAATCAATAAGTATGGTATGTGTATATTAAAATGTCCTGCGAAAAAGAGAACCATGCGTTGTTTAATTATGGAGACAAACACTTGAGTCTAAGGGTTTCAAGTTGAGCAGGACGAAGACGGAGTACCTGGAGTGTAAGTTTAGCGCTGAGTCAGAGGAAGTGGACGAGGATGTGAGGCTTGATTCGCAGGCCATCCCGAGTAGAGGCAGCTTCAAGTACCTTGGTTCGGTTATCCAGGGGGGAGGGGAGATCGACGAGGATGTCACACACCGTATTGGGGTAGGATGGATGAAGTGGAGGTTAGCATCTGGAGTCTTGTGTGACAAGAGAGTGCCACCGATAATCAAAGGTAAGTTTTATAAAGCGGTAGTTAGACCGGCCATGATGTATGGGGTTGAGTGTTGGCC
>AWOL01S0001966.1:386971-397733 GCA_000715115.1 Nicotiana otophora | reverse complement strand
TTATTATTATTTTTTAAGCCGAGGGTCTTTCGGAAACAGCCTCTCTACTCCTTCGGGGTAGGGGTAAGGTCTGCGTACATACTACCCTCCCCAGACCCCATTAATGGGATTCTACTGGGTTGTTGTTGTTGTTGTTGTTATTGATGTGTTCGGACTTAGGAGATTAAGTGATTGCATAGTAATTATGGCTGAGGAAGAGATCTTGATGAAGAATCCACAACACAAAATTTCAAGAATATGGCAAGGCAAAGTGATCTTTCACCTAGGCACATGGACAGAGGGAAATCAGCCGGAAGGGGAAAGAAAAAGAATGCAAAAGAAAATCAAAGTTTAGTTCCTAGGGTCCAAATAAGAAGGACCTTATCTAAATCTCATAATTAATGATGAATGTTATTATTTGAAATATAAGATCTGTTAATACAAAGAAAACCTTTGAGAGGCTTGCCAATATGCACAGATAATATCATTTTCAATTCACAGGGATCATGGAACCAATGCAGAAAATAAGGAAACTTGAAAGATATAGAAGGAAGATTGGACTGCTACAAGCTTATGCCAATGTTTCAAATAAGGTATGGGTGTTTGTAGATGAGGATCATGGAGTAGATGTACTAATTAATATGGAGAAACAGATGACTCTGAAGCTGACAAATATGGATACTCAACTCTCCTTCATTATCACTTTTATTTATGCCAAATGTGATGCCATCGAACGTATTGAATTATGGGACAACATGTATGATTTGGCTAGAGACATGTCATTTCCTTGGCTTTGGGATGAAGAGGAGTGTATGTATCACTAAACGAGGTTAATGATTTTTGACATTGCGTCAACACTTGTAATCTCACTGATCTAGGCTTCAAAGGGAGTATATTTACTTGGTGGAATAGGAGAGCAGAAGAGGACTGTATTTTTAAAAGACTGGATCGTTGCTTGGCCAACATAGAATTCGAATAGATGATGCCTAACGCAAAGGTCACCCACCTATCAAAAATAGGTTCGAATCACATCCCTATGTTATTGTTATGTAATGTTGATGCTACACCAATAAATAAAGCTTTCAAGTTTCTCAATTTCTGGATAAAACACCATACTTTCAAGGAGGTGGTAAAAGAGAACTGGAAAGCTGACTTTGCCGGGGATCCTTTTTTCATTTTCAATCACAAAGTGAAGAGGTTGAAGAAGGCTTTATCAGCATGGAGCAGAGCAACTTATGGTGATATCTTTCAGAAGATAGAAAGCTTAGAGGAGGTGGTTCTCGTACATGAAGCTGAATTTGATACGCATCCTACATTTCAAAATAGAGAAAGATTGCAAAAGATTCAAGCTGAACTAATCAGGCACTTAACTCTAGAGAAAGAATTTTGGAAGCAAAAAGTTGGCATGTCTTGATTTCAGGATGGAGATAGGAATACAAAGTTAATCCATACAAAAATTAATGGTCGAAGAAAAATATTACAACTGAGAAGGGTGCAGAATAATGTTGGCATTTGGTTAGAAGAAACTGCAGAAATGGCTGAGGAGGCAGTAAGGTTTTTTCAAGCACAGTTCCATGAAACTACAATACCTACAGCTTTTGGACTACTGGTTCATGTCCCTGCAATGGTGGAAAATACTCAAAATTTGAATTTGGTGCAACAGTCTACCAAGGAAGAGGTCAAATATACAGTGCTTGGTTTAAATGGAGAAAGTGTTGGAGGTCCAGATGGGCTTACTGGTTGTTTCTTTCACTCATGATGGGATATAATTTGTGATGATATAATAGATATGGTGAAAGCATTCTTCAATGCACATGAACTACCAAGGTTTGTAACTTATACAAAACTGGTTTTGCTACCAAAGAAGAAGGAAGTTGTGACCTTTTCTAACATGCGACCTATTAGCCTTAGCCATTTTATTAATAAAGTCTTTTCAAGAGTCATTCATGAAAGGTTGCTAGGTATGCTTCCTGATTTAATATCAGATGAGCGGGCTGGTTTTGTAAAAGGGAGAAGCATAATGGAGAATGTTCTATTAACATAAGAGATAATTACATACATACGATTGAGAACCAAGGACGGTCCAAATGTTGTGATCAAATTGGACATGACAAAAGCATATGATCGACTTTCTTGGATGTTCTTGACAAATGTCTTAAGAAAGATTGGATTTGAAAAAATATTTATATGTTTAGTGTATGGGATTGTGTCGAATAACTGGTACTCTGTGCTGCTTAATGGGCAGCCTCATGGAATGTTTAGATCAACCAGGGGTGTAAAGTAGGGTGACCCACTATCACCTACTCTATTTATTCTAGCTGCAGAGGCAATGTCTAGAGGTTTAAATGCTCTACACATGAATCTATACTTTTGTGGATTTGGATTGCCCAAATGGAGTCCCAAGATACATCATCTAGCATATGCTGATGATACCATCATCTTTTCTTCTTCAGATGTTACTTCATTGAAACTTATAATGGAAGTCTTGACAGCATATGAAGTTGCTTCTGGTTAGCTAATAAATAAGAGCAAATCAACTATATATATGCACCATTCTGCCAGTGAACAGGTGGATAAGGTTCAAAGGATCACAGGTATTCACAAATTTGATTTCCCTTTTAAATACCTTGGATGCCCAATATTTTGCCTTAGGAAAAGGATGGCTTTTTACCAAGGCCTCTTAACTAAGGTGATGGATAAGCTGCAGAATTGGAAAGGAAAACTATTATCTACAGGAGGAAGAGCAGTGCTTATATCTCATGTGCTTCAAAGTATGCCTATACACCTATTGTCCTCGGTAAATCCTCCATCATATGTGATCAACATGCTACACAAGATTTTTGCATAGTTTTTTTGGTGCAATTCTGTTGGTGTTTCAAGCAGACATTGGGCATCTTGGAACACTCTATGCTTACCATGTGAAGAGGGTAGTGTTGGTTTCAGATCCCTGCTTGATATGTCCCCAACTTTGTTTTGTAAACTATGGTGGAATTTTAGAACAAAGCCTTGTTTGTGGAGTTAGTTGTTAGCCAGAATTACTGCAAAAACTCAATCCTACGGTGGTGCCTTGGAGGGGGGAGGGATCTCAAGTTTGGAGAAAGATGCTTGAGTGTAGAGATATCATTGAGCATCAAATACTATGGCAACCTAAGATGGGATCTTCCTTGTTTTGGTTTGAAAACTAGACAAGATTGGGTGCTTTATACTTTGTCACACCTCCTAATTTTGTGTGTGATGAAACTATACAAAACATATATGATGTGGTGTATGAAGGGCATTGGGATGAGGAGAAGATCAGAGAGATTTTGCCACATGATCTTGCAATCTATATTCTGGAAAATATGAAACCACGAGTGTTGAGTGATGTCCTTGATAAGCCTGTTTGGATGCTAGAATCAAGGGGAGTTTTTAGTGTCAAATCTGCGTGGAAATATTTAAGAAGGAGACAAGAACTTTGCAATGATATAGGAAAATATGGGTAAAAGTACTGCCTTTCAAAATTGCTTTCTTTATGTTGAAAGTTTGGAGAAATAGGCTGCCACTGGACGATTTCTTTAGGAGGCTAGGGTACCTAATGACATCTAAATGCTGGTGTTGTACTGAGCCAAAGGAAGAGACAATACAACATCTTTTTTTCACATCATATGCTGCCAATACAGTGTGGAAATACTTTCTTGGTCATGCAGGTATTTCCATTGATAGAATCATATTTCACCAGGCTATAGTTAAATGTTAGACTGCTGATGCTATACCTAGATTACAGCCTATAATGCAAGCCTTGCCATCTATGATAGTGTGGGAATTGTGGAAGAGAAAGAACAACTACAAGTATGGAGAGGCAGTCACTGTAAGCAAAGTCATTTACCAGGTTTCCTCAACTCTTCTGTCTCTCATTAAACTCAGGAAGCCAGGTATTCATAGCATCCCTCATAAGTGGCCAGATATACTAAATATGATGGAGAAATATACACCTACACTGAAGTACTCTAAGGTCCTGCGGGAATTTCTAAACCAAGGCTGGATAAAAGTCAATACAGATGGGGCTTTCAGGGGAAATTTAGGTAGAATTTCTATTTTTTTTGTGTTGAGAAATGAAGAGGGAGATATAGTATATGCATGTGGGAAGGGGATTTAAGAAGTAACAAACACAGTGGCTGAAGCAAGGGATATTCTCAAAGCCTTGAGGTTCTGTGTGGACCATGATTATGTGCTTAAAACCTTGTTTTGGTTTGAAAACTAGACAGGATTGGGTGCTTTATACTTTGTCACACCTCCTAATTTTGTGTGTGATGAAACTATATAAAATATATATAATGTGGTGTATGAAGGGCATTGGGATGAGGAGAAGATCAGAGAGATTTTGCCACATGATCTTGCAACCTATATTCTGGAAAACATGAAATCACGAGTGTTGAGTGATGTCCTTGATAAGCCTGTTTGGATGCTAGAATCAAGGGGAGTGTTTAATGTCAAATCTGCATGGAAATATTTAAGAAGGAGACAAAAACTTTGCAATGATATAGGAAAATCTGGGTAAAAGTACTGCCTTTCAAAATTGCTTTCTTTATGTTGAAAGTTTGGAGAAATAGGCTGCCACTGGACGACTTCTTTAGAAGGCTAGGATACCTAATGGCATCTAAATGCTGGTGTTGTGCTGAGCCAAAGGAAGAGATAATGCAACATCGTTTTTTCATATCATATGCTGCCAATACAGTGTGGAAATACTTTCTTGGTCATGCAGGTATTTTTAATGATAGAATCACATTTCACCAGGCTATAGTTAAATGTTAGATTGCTGATGCTATACCTAGATTAAAGCTTATAATGCAAGCCTTGCCATCTGTGATAGTGTGGGAATTGTGGAAGAGAAAGAACAACTACAAGTATGGAGAGGCAGTCACTGTAAGCAAAGTCATTTACCAGGTTTCCTCAACTCTGCTATCTCTCATTAAACTCAGGAAGCCAGGTATTCATAACATCCCTCATACGTAGCCAGATATACTAAATATGATGGAGAAATATACACCTACACTGAAGTACTCTAAGGTCCTGTGGGAATTTCTAAATCAAGGCTGGATAAAAGTCAATACTGATGGGGCTTCCAGGGGAAATTTGGGTAGAATTTTTATTTTCTTTGTGTTGAGAAATGAAGAGGGAGATATAGTATATGCATGTGGGAAGGGGATTCAAGAAGTGACAAACACAGTGGCTGAAGCAAGGGATATTCTCGAAGCCTTGAGGTTCTATGTGGACCATGATTATGTGCTCATTGATCTGCATAATGATTCAATGTTACTGAAGAAGGTAATAGCTGGGGAGTGGAGTATTCCATGGTCTATTTCTAGAGAGGGGAAGAAATCAAGGAGTTGATAGCTAGGGGTAATGTGACAGTGGCCCACACTCTTAGAGAAGGCAATAGTTTGGCAGATCATCTTGCAAACTATGCCTTAGATGTTGGACCTACATAATGCCACTCCTTTGCTGAACTGGATACATAAGATAGTAGGTTGGTGAATAATGATAAGATGTAATGTCCACATTTACGAATAAGAATGACAAGGAATTAAGAGAGGGAGGAGAAGAATTGGCAGAGGATAAGGAGACCACTTGAGGAGAAGTTACAGTAGGTACAATGCTGGAATATACACATCATGAGACAGAAATAATCACAGGGGATTGGGTTGACAGAAGAAAGGAGTCACAAGAGAAGATTGGTTCACAAAAAGAGATATACAATACAGGAATACGAAGGACAAAGAAGGAGAGTTTAAATTATGGTGTTTCTACTTGTTTTATGAAAATACCAAACCCATAGGTAGCCCCCTTAAGTTGGCCTTTTTTTTCATTTTGGCACATCAACTCAAACTATTTCCATTTTGACACTCTAACCCCTTATCTCATGTTCCATTTAAACACAAAACACTGACTTGTACTTATAACTCAGGCGCGTGTTCATAACCGCTGCCAACATGTAAATTTAACAAATTATTTACTGCCACTTGAATTTATTATCCACATATTTCTCTACCAGAAAATATGAACCCACACCCGTGCCCGTGAAAAATAACCCGCACCCGGTAAAAAATCCCACACCCAATTTCAGTAAACTAAACCTTTTCACTTTATACCTAATTCTCAAAATATACAAATCTTCTCACCCGGTAAACAAAATCCCAATCCCTAGGAGATGAAACCATGGATTCTGGTCCGCTTGTTTGAAGGCTGAATAATCAAAATATTGTTTGAAATTTCATCTGTATTTCATTGCGTTCAGTTTAAGTTTGGATCGATTCTTCTAGTAACTAAAGAATTGTTGATGCATTTTAACTCATTTGTTAAAGTTTAGTTGTTCAATTTCAGTTGTTAGTTTCTGTGTTGTTAAATTTTAGTTGTTAGCTTTTGTGTTCGAATTCTGCTAACTGAAGAGTTGTCGAGATTGACATAGCTTTCCGACATGGTTACAATAGCTATGGAGTTCAATCTCAAAATCAGAGAAGAAGAAGAAGAAGAAGAAGAAGAAGAAGAAGAAGAAATTAAGAAAGTTAGTATACTAGGGTTCATTTTTCTATTAATTTCAACTAAAGCTTTGACAAATTACAGAAAGAAAGCATCCTTTTGAATATTCATGGAGATGGAGCTTTTTATAATTAGGGCCTTTTTACGTCTGAAAATAGAGAAATGGTAGGAAGAAGTCGGCTATAAATAGGATTCCAACGGTAATATTTAATTGCGTTAAAATGGGAGTGAATTTACTATCTTATGCGTAACCTGGGTGACGAATCCCACTCAACGTGACAGGTCAGTGTTTTTTGTTTAAATGGAACATAAGGTAAAGGGGGTGGAGTGTCAAAATAAAAAAAGAGTTGAGGTGCCAAAATAAAAAAAAGAGGCCAACTTAAAAGGGTTACTTATGGGTTTGGCATTTTTCCTGTCAAGAAGAATACAAGGGAACAAAAAAGTCACCTCCATCAGCTTTAGAATATTATATACATGGAAGAATATAAATATCATGAAACACTTTTATGAAAAAATGAGAGGAGTGCTGGATATTAAATATACATAAATAATGGCATGAGCGTTGGAAGATAAATTGATGGCACTAGCTGGATTGGGAATGAGGAAATGTCAGAAAAGGCACGCTGAGCTGCTTTTTGACTCTTTAAAATGTCGAGTAATGGACATAATCGCAGCAGCTACTTACTTTTGGGAAGGACGAGGGGGGTCAAGAGGAACAACTGAGGACATGACAAATATGATAAGTACACTGATGGAGAAGAACATGGTGATAATGTTTTTCGCTAAATATTCGTCACACTCAACCCATCTGAACACATCCCGCAGCCACATCATACTCATCATATAGCCATTAAATCGCTCATCGAGCCACAAGTTCCACTCATAGAGACACTACCGGACATACGAGTCCAAATGTATAAGTTACAACTGAAGCTACCGAGCCTAAGCTACGGTCTAAACCTAGCCTCAAGTCCTCTAGACTAGCCCATTACCAAAACATAGAATATACATCTCGTACCTCGTTCATAGAACAACAAGCCATTGATGTACAACTGATACTAAGCGTTCACACACACATATGAATGAGTGAAAAAATTTCAAAGCAATACGCTTCAAGCTGAATCAATGTCGCGCGATAAAAAATAGAAAGATAGGAGGTTTACCCTAAATGACCCGTAGCCTCTCGAAGAAAAGTATGGACGTCGCAAGACTCTACTAGAAACTTGCTCATGACTTGTAGGCCCTATGAACCTAGAGTTATGATACCAACTTGTCACTACCCAAAATCCAACTAGTCATGATGTGTCACGACCTAAAATTCTCACGTGTCGTGATGGCGCCTATCTCAATACTAGGTAAGCCGACAATCTCGATAAACTCCCATATCTTTTATGTTTAAAAACAAAATGATTAAATTCAGCGGAAGAAAATTCACAAATACATATATAAATACTCCCAAAATCCGGTGTCACTGAGTACATGAGCACCTAATATGAATTCAAGTCTGGAAATAAGGTCCATAATAGTTTGAGACTAAATGCAGTAAACAGTGAAGTAGGGAAGGAGAGGAAAGGTATGCGAAACACGGTAGCTACCTATGAATCTCTGAAAAGTCAACTGTGCAAAAGAATTAACACCTTCTATATCCGGGAACACCTGGATCTGCACGCGAAGTGTAGGGTATAGTATGAGTACAACCAACTCAGCAGGTAACAATAATAAATAAGGAATTAAAGATAGTGACAAGCTACACATTTATATTTCACTTTCAATAATTCCAACAAATAATAGACATGCTTCCAAATCCAGCAGTTTAAGTCAAACCAATTTAATACACTCTAAGTTCATGTAATCCAGATAAAAAAATCTTTCAGAGAATTTCACAATAATGTGAGATAGCAACTAAGTGTAACAGCAAATTAAAACTAAGTACAACCTCTTAGGGAAACAATCACTCAACTCGTCACAACAGCTAAACCACTCGGCTCTCAGCCCTCAGCACTCACACTCAATGGGTACTCGCGTTCACTGGGGGTGTACAGACTCCGGAGGGGATTCTACAGCCCAAGAGCTATAATCTGCATGGACAACTCACGTGCCATAATATCCCGCACAGACAACTCACGTGTTGCACGGACAACTCACGTGCTATAATATCCATAGCGAACTAACAAGCCCTCGGCCTTACTCAGTCATCAACCTCTCTAGTCTCTCGGGCTCTCAGAAACAACAAAGATCATCCTAAAGAAAGACAACATAGTGTATCAACAAAAATCAAGAAAGACTTAGATATGATACGCAAGAAAAATCATGATTGAGTACAAGGCATCAATTAGCAAATAATTCAACAAATACGCGATCTCTGTAGTTTCCAACAGTACTATCATATAGCCTAAGCATGATTGACAATCAAATTTCTTTAACACATAGAGAGAGCATATAACTAATAACAAGTTATTCAACTTTACAGTTTCACGGGACTGACCAAGTCACAATCCCGTCGGTGCACGCTCGCACGCCCGTCACTGTCATGACCCAAAATCCCAACCTGTAGTGATGGTGCCTATATCAATACTAGGCAAGCCGATAATCTCGATAAATCACAATTTCTCTTAAGTTTGAAAATACAATAATTTAATAGAATACAAAATTCCACAAATACTGACACGAACACTCATCAAAACCTGGTGTCATTGAGTACATGAGCATCTAATATGAATACAGGTCTGGAAAATACGGTCTATAATAGTCCAAGACCAAATACAGTAAACAAGGAGATAGAAAAGGAGAGACAAGGTCTGCGGAACACGACAGTTACCTCAAAATCTCCTAAAACTCAACTGCGCAAAATGATCAACACCCGCTAAGTCCGGGAACACCTGGATTTGCATGCAAAGTGCAAGGTGTAGTATGAGTACAACCAATTCAGCAAGTAACAATAATAACTAAGCAACTGAAGATAATAACGAGCTACGCAATTATAGTTCACTTTCAGCAATTCCAACAAAGAATAGACATGCTTTCAAATCCGGCAGTTTAAATTAAATCAATTTTATACATTTCAAATTCATGTAATCCGAATATAAATCCTTCAGATATTTCACAAGAGTGAGAGATAGCATCCAAGTGTAATAACAAATGCAAAGCAAGTACAACCTCTCAGGCAACAGTCAATCAACTCATCACAATAGCTCAACCACTCGGCTCTCAGCCCTCAACACTAACACTCAATGGGTACCCGCGCTCACTGGGGGTGTACAGACTCCGGAGGGGTTCCTACAGCCCAAATGCCATAATTTGCACGGACAACTCACATGCTATAATATCCTGCACGGAAAACTCACGTGCTATAGTATCCTTACCTCAACGACAGGCCCTCGGCCTTACTCAGTCCTCAACCTCTCTAGTCTCTCAGCTCTCAGAAATCACAAAGATAAATCCAAGCAAAGATAACATAGTGTATCAATAAAATCAAGAAAGACTGAGGTATGATACGCAAGTAAAATCATGACTGAGTACAGTACAACAATTAGAAAATAATTCAACAAGTACGCGACCTTTGTGGGTTGCAACAATACTATCACATAGCCTAAGCATGATTTCTAACATGATTTACAGTCAAATTTCTTCAACACATAGGGAGCATATAGATAACAACAAGTTATTCAACTTTACAGTTTCACGGGACGGACCAAGTCACAATTCTCTCGGTGCACACCCACACGCCCATCACCTAGCATGTGCGTCACCTCTAAAATAATCACATGACACAAAATTTGGGGTTTCATACCCTCAGGACCAGATTTATAACTGTTACTTATCTAAGAGAATGGAATTCTTTACTCTTCTATGCCATTGCCTCGCAAATCGGCATCTGAATGCCTCGAATCTAGTCACAAATAATTCGTTTCAGTCAATAAAATTTATTGAAATTAATTCCATATGAAAAATATAATTTTTCATAAAAAGCTGAATATTAGCTCAAATATTGCCTGTGGGGCCTCCTGGACCATAGGTATGGGACAAGTAGTGCACGCATATGGCACATATTGGAATTGAATTAGAGCGCTCTTAGGTAAATAACTTTAACATAGTAATCAGGTAGCAGGAGATGATAGTTTGTGCCCGCTGGATAATATGAGTAACACCCAATCTCAAGGGAGTTACGAAATATTATTTATGTTGCACGGGGTGATCCTTTAGGCTAAAAATCATAGGACCCCCTTTTCTCTTTATACACTTAGTCATCTAATATAGACCTTTATAG
>AWOL01S0001966.1:302170-384556 GCA_000715115.1 Nicotiana otophora | reverse complement strand
CCCCCCTCCCTCCCTTTCTTTTCTATTAGAATAAGAAAATAGTTGTACCTCCCTATTCGAGATCTCTTTTTAATAAAATTCTTAGATTTTGTACTTTATTTCCTTATTTGATCACATAGACTAATACATATAATTTAAGTTCGGCCGGGACCTACAGTTGTGGACCTCGTGGAGTTCCTAAGACCTTCTCTTTGAGGTAACTTGATCCCTTACCTGATCTTTGGTGGCGTTGACTAGTTAAAACAGAGTTTACAAATAGGTGCCCTAATGCACATTAAAAATTGTTAGGTGGTGACTCTCCTCTTTTAATACCTCTTTTAAAAGATTTGTCACACGTTGAGGCCCGCTTTCATGAGAAAAACGGGGCGCGACAGTGGGTTTTGATTCTTTCGCACGGTTGACTTTTCGGAGATTCAGAGGTAGCTGCACTGTTTCACAGACCTTGCCTCTCCTTCCTTACCTTCTTATTTACTGCATTTAGTCTCAAACTATTATGGACCGTATTTTTAGACTTGTATTCATATTAGATGCTCATGTACTTAGTGACTCCGGGTTATGGGAGTGTTTATATATGTATTTGTAAATTTTCTTCCGTTGAATTTAATCATTTTGTTTTTAAACATAAAAGATATGGGAGTTTATTGAGATTGTCACCTTGCCTAGTATTGAGATAGGCGCCATCCCGACAGGTGAGATTTTGGGTCGTGACAAGTTGGTATCAGAGCTCTAGGTAACATGGGTCTCACGAGTCATGAGCAGGTTTAGTAGAGTCTTGCGGATCGGTACAGATACGTCTGTACTTATCTTCGAGAGGTTGCCGAACCCTTAGGAAATTTTCACTTTCTTGTATTCTATCGTGCGGAATTGATTCAGGTTGAAACATAACTCTTTGAATCCTTCCATGCATTTCGTATGCGCATATTAGCGCTCGATATCAATTGTGCATCGCTGGCTTGGGATTCTATGAATGAGGTTCAAGATGTGTATTTTGTGTTTTGGTGATGGTCCAGTCTGGAGGGCTTGAGGCCAGGTATATACCGCAACTTAGGTTTGGTAGCTTCAATTGTAACCTGTACATTTGGACTCATATGTCCGGTAATGTCCCTGCTAGTAGAATTTGTGGCTCAATGAGCGTTGGAATGGATTTGTGATGAGTATGATGTAATTGTGTGATGTGTTAAGACGATTTGAATGTTCTTTTATTGCAGCTTAGTATTTGTAGTATTTTTATGATTTTGAGACTGTGCACAGGTTGCTATGATGGCTATGCGTTGTTATCGCACAATATTGGTGTAATAGTAAGGTGCTCGTTATATGTTGAGGCAGCGAATGTCTCGAAGAGAGGATTTCTTAGTACATGATTAAGGGGTTCAACAATTAATTCCAGCAGAGGAAAGGCAGTCAGACTATAGATGTCCAAGTTTGGTTGTTAAAGTAACAAGACTTGGTATTTGCGAACATGGTTGAATTATCATTGTGATGTTGTGTCGCCGTCCTTTTTTGAATGCATTATGGTCCGCCGGTGTTACAGCCTTCTTGGATTTCGCTTTCGGGGTAGGGTGTTATGAAATGGTGCATGAGGGGCAGTTGCTAGAGATAGTTGTGTGCAGTGGTTCAAAATCGAATGGGTATTTCTAATGTTGATGGCTCGAGAAAGATGATCTTCGAAGAGGCTTAGGGTCGGTAACAATTTATTGGTTCGTGTGCTACAGAGATGCATTTTGATTTGATGCAATAGTTGTGCAGCAAATTGTTAGGGAAGACATGACAGGAAGTGTTTAGCGGTGGTTGAAGTACTAGAAGGTCAAGTAAGAGAAGTAGAGGTTGAGAAGCTGCTTAAAGGAGATGGATTAACCGAAGTAAGAGTGGAAAATTAGCATATGGATTATGTGGTAGGGTAGTCGCGCGCCTTGAGAAAGTGTAGAACAGTTTGGAATCGTGATAGAATGTGATTTGGCCTACGGACTTTATTTGGAGTGATGGTTACTGTACGAAGAAAGATTGAATATGGCAGAAAGGAGTTTGTTTGAATTGAAGAGGGATGTGAAGATCTGATTATCGTTTCAGGCGCAATATGACTTGAGTTCGGAAGGTATTGTTGAACTTTCAGTTGATGTCAGAAAGGGAAAGTGCAGACTTATACAAAAGGTGGGCGAGCATGAGCTCAGGAGAATTTACTGATTACGTGGTCGTTGCACCCAGTGCAGCATCGTTGGAAGATGTTGGTAAGGAATTCCATGGGTGGGTTATCTCTTGTGAGCAGTTAGCGGTGACATGATGTTGACAAAGCTTCTGCAAGGAATATTACTTGCTACTCGTTAAGAGGTCGAGTGTGTGACTGTGGCTGGTAATTCAGAATGTTCATGAAAAGCTTAACAAATGACTTCGAGAAGTCTGGCGGGTTAACGGTGTGAGATCATGGTAATTGAGAAGGAGAAATCCTTGCGGGTTCTAAGTTTATATAATTGCAGCTTAAAGCTAAGTGTGGGATCCTGCTATTGACAATTTGATTTCATGGTTATGTGTTAAATTTTAATTTTGGTCGGAGACATACTTGTGGATCAGTTATGACTTGCAGATATGGAGATCGAGGATGACTCGAGTAACGAAATTCCTGAATACGTGTTATATGGCACTGTATAGAAATATGGAAATCATGAAATGATTAAATTGTTATTTTGAAGAACGTAGTGCACATGAAATATGAATTTGATTGGTGGTGTTAAGGCATGGTTACTTCTTTGGGGGTTATTGTGCTAATGGGGCTTGTGCCTTTCGGCCCGTTTGGGCGGTACAATTTAGATTGGAGCAAAGTGGGTGATTCCCGAGAAATTTTTAGTGGGTTTGAGAATTATATTTAGCAATTGAGAATGTTTCCGAACTTGTCTATGGATAAAATATGAGATTTGCATTTGAAGGTGTCGGGACTTGCGGTAATTTTGTATGACTAAGGATTCTATATTTCAGTATAAGAAAGGAATGAAGAACAATTTTAAATTCACATAAGGTATTTTCAGAGTAAGTGTTACGGTTGTGGTATTTATGGGGTAATTATGATGTTGTGAGACTTTACAGAAATTTGGTGGCAATATTCTTGGGTTTGGTGACATGCGTGTCTTGGTCGAGTTAGAGGGATTCAATTCTGATAGCTTGGTTATGTGCAAATGGATTTCAAGGTGTTCTTAATGGTTTCTACCATGGGTTGGACCGGATATATTCTATCGGTGTAGGGAACGTGTTGTGTATTATGAATTTCTCCTGGAAGGAAGCAAGATGAAGGTTACTTACTGAATGACCGGGTATGAAATTTGCTGGTTACCCAAAGTTGATAATGAGATTCTTGTGCTTGTTACATGATGGCATGATAGATGTGGTGTATGGCATGGGATTAAGATTTACATGTACAAGGTGGTAGTTCATTATTGAAAGGAAGATCACGAATTTTGGACAGAATGATCAATTTCAGATAATTAGATAAATGTTATAAGTGCTCGGTAATCCCGGAGAAGGGTGCGCATTTCAAAAGGCGCATTGTGTTTTGACTTACGGATGTTCATTGCTATTGCAGTACTCATATGGTTGATAGACTATTGATATTCAAATTATCACTATGTGGCACAAAAGAATTATGAAAGTATTCCTTATTGGAAGATCGTGAATGGAAGATGTGTTAGTCATTCTAGTGCTGGAGTTGGGATCAGTTATGGTGATTCATGTGTTTGATGAATTTGGAGACAGGGCGTTCTTAGAAGTATATTGTTTCGGGTTATGGCCTGTTTGAGGTGAGTATTTTATTTTAACTCAGTGGAGGCACTAGTGGCGTTAAGTATTTGTGATAGCTACACGCTATAAGTGTGCATATATGTGAGGTTTGAGCCAATGCACGGGCATCAGGGCAAGTATTTATACGCAAAAGAATGCTTAGGATATGATATGCCTAGAGTTGACTGTTAAGCGTAAAGTTATAATGTTTCTCATGTTCGTACCTTTGTTGAGAATTATCTAGGCTACACTTGAGGTTACAAAGAGTCTAATTCCCCTGGATAAACGGGGTAGTTACTATTTCTGCGTTAACTTGCCGATTTGAAGTGTGATAACAGACTTTGCACATGCTTATGCTATGGCGTGTTATTTATACCAGTCAAGGAGGATGAGAATCTTATTTCATTATCATATACATGTGTACTTGTTTAATTGCTCTTGTATGATATGCCGGGACTGAAGGCATGTGACCATGCCAGACGCTTTATATTATTGGCATGTGAGTTGTCTGTACCGTGTGTGTGAATTCTAATTCTATGATAATTTATCTGATTTATTAATTTCCTTCCTCTTCAATTGTGCATATTAACCTATGGTTATCCACTTCACAAAATTGAGGAGTTGGTTGTAACATTGCAGTTGTGGTGGTGCTTGTTGAACTTGCAATACGGTTCTCTTCCTTGAGACATCTCCCATATTTGGGTACACGGATTTCGCAGTTGTGGCTTGAGTTATATTGATGTGGCAGTTCTGTGGGATAGTTGTGTTTAATAATATAAGGTCATTGGACCTAGAATGGGTATTATCATGTTTGATTATGGTATATTCGGGAGGATAATATTGAAAGTCGACTTAGAAAGTGATTATGGTTCTGGTTGGAGCGAGAGAGCTCCATGACTTGTTTCTCTAATAAGGGGTCATGAGATTTCTGCATGATTCTTTTATTATCAGCAGTGTATGAAGGTTTTAGAACAATGTTTGTCTTGATATGAGGTTTAATACTTGTACTTGGTTTGTTTGGAGTAACTACTGTGATTGTGATCGGGAATTTGCGAGAACGTGAGTTGTGTATTATGTAATGTGATTATATCTGGGGTTATGGCTATGTCTTGATACAGATTGTTCATACTTATACGGTGTGTGAGATTTAGATCTTGGAAAGAATTCTGGGTGTTAGAAATTGGGCTCCAAGTTTTGGGCTAAGGTTAAACTAATGATCTTCAGTTGTGTTATGTTTTCAGGCCTATATAGAATAGAGTGACGTGGGATCACCCCCAGGTATGTGCATGGTAAGGAGGAACAGTGATTTAAAGGCTTCGGAACAACTCTTGGCACGTTCGAGGACGAACGTATGTTTAAATGGGGGAGATTGTAACGACCCGACCGGTTGTTTTGAGCATTTATGCTCCTTTAAACTATATGAAGTCTTGAATAACTTCCTATGAGGTATTATGACTTGTGTGAATTATCGGTTTTGGTTTTAAGGTATTTTAGAGTTAGCTTGGAAGAATAAATTTCATGTTGGAAGCTTAAGTTGAAATAGTTAACCAGATATTGACTTATGTATAAATGACCTCGGATTCAAATTCTGATAATTCCAATAGCTCCGTATGGTGATTTTGGACTTAGGAGCGTGTTCGAAAAAATATTTGGAGGTCCGTAGTAGAATTATACTTGAAATGGCAAAAGTCGAATTTATGGGAAGCTTGACCGGGAGGGGGGTGACTTTTTGATAACGGGATCGGAATCCAGTGTTGAAATAGTCGAATTTAAGTTGAAATAGTTGACTTTTTGAAATTGCTCCGTTAGGTCATTTATGACTTGTGTGAAAAATTTGAGGTCAATCGGAATTGATTTGATAGGTTTCGGCATCGAATGTAGAAGTTGGAAATTCTTAAGTCCTTAAGCTTGAATTGGGGTATGATTGATGGTTTTAGCGTTATTTGATATGATTTGAGGTTTTGACTAAGTCTGTATGATGTTATAGGACTTGTTGGTATGATTTGATAGGTCCCGAGGAGCTTGGGTGTATTTCTTTTTGGATCATTTGTTGAGAGACTAGTAAGGTTAAGAAATTTGGGAGTTTGACCGTGGTCAATATCGGGTCAAGACAACCTATTTTCAGTGTTTTTGAGTGCGCGAACAGGTCCGTAGCATGTTTTATGATTGAAATTCATATATGGTTTGTGTCCGGGAGGTTTCGGGTGAGTTTCGGATGGTTAACGGATCAAAGTTTGGACTTAAACGGCTGCTAGAAATTTTTGCTGCTGGAAAAATCGAGGCTATGAAAAACCGAGGTCATGATAAACTTGAGGCCATGAAAAACCGAGGTCATGAAAAAATCAAGGTCATGAATAATCGAGGTCATGAAAATCGAGGTCATAAAAATCGAAGGCTGGGGACCGAAGGTCGAGGGCTTGGATAGAACTATAAGTTATAAAGCAGGGGACTTCGTCCCATTTTCGATTTTTGTCAAATTGGAGCTTGGGGAGAGGCGATTTTTGGGAGATTTTCAGAGAAAACATCGGGTAAGTGTTCTTAACTCAATTATGGTTAGATTACCTGAATCCATCATTTCTTTTCACCATTTAATTAGTGTTTTGAGATTGAAATTTGGAAATATTTTAGAAATCTCAAAGAAACAAATTTTTGAGGTTTCGATGTCGATTCAGAGTCGTATTTGAGTGAACCTGGTATGGTTGGACTCGTAATCGAATGGTTATCGGATTTTAAGAGTTTTGCTGAATTCCGAGATGAAGGCCCCACTGGCGAGTTTTGAGCAAAAATTCATATTTTTATGGAAAATAAGCATTTTCTTATGGAATTAATTTCAATAAATTTTATTGACTTAATCGAATTATTTGTGGCTAGATTCGAAGCATTTGGAGGCCAATTCACGAGGCAAAGGCTTAGCAAAATAAGAATTTCATGGTTTTAGGTAAGTAAAACTTTTAAATTTGGTCCTAAGGGTATGAAACCCCGGATTTTGTGTCATGTGATTATTATGGAGGTGACGCACATACTAGGTGACTGGAACGACCCGTCCAGTCATTTTGAGTATTATAACCATGTTCCCCTATTTACTGCTCAATTTTATGCCTTACAATTGATTTATGACTTATCGGGTTAGTTGGTTCGGGTCCGGAAGTAATTCGGGGTGAAATAAGACACTTACTCTCATAATTGAAAGTTTTAAGTTAGAAAAGTGGACCAGACATGGACCTATATGTAAACGACCTCGGATTTGAATTTTGATGATTCCAATAGCTCTGTATGGTGATTTGGGACTTAGGAGCGTGTCTGGAATATTATTTGGAGGTCCGTAGTGAAATTAGGCTTGAAATGCCGAAAGTTGAATTTTTGGGAAGTTTGACCGGGGGGTTGACCTTTTGATATCGGGGTCGGAATCCAATTCTGAAAATTTGAATACCTTTGTTATGTCATTTATGACATGTGTGCAAAATTTGAGGTCAATCGGACGTGATTTGACAAAGTCCGGAGTCATTTGTAGACGTTAGAAATTTCAAAAATCAATAGGCTTTAATTGGGTTGTAATTCATGGTTTTAGCATTGTTTGAGGTGATTTGAGGATTCGACTAAGTTCGTATGATGTTTTAGGACTTGTTGGTATATGTGGTTGATGTCCCAAGGGCCTAGGTTAGTTTCGGATGGTTAACGGATCAAATTCGGACTTAAAACCACTGCTAGAATCTTTGCTTCTGGTATTTTCGCACATGCGGAGACTTGATCGCATGTGCGGACCGGCCATCATAGAAGCGGAGCTAGCCTCGCAAATACGAGCCCGCAGAAGCGACTCCTAGCTCGCAGAAGCGGCTCTAGTAGAGGCTTCACGAAACCGCATAATCGGTTGAATTCTCGCACAGTACCGCCTCGTAGTCTCAAAAGTAAATATACAGGGAGAACTCCCGAGGGGTGCCTCATAGTCTCAAAAGTAAACGTGCAGGAGAACTCCCGAGGAACCGCCTCGTAGTCTCAAAAGTAAATGTGCAGGGAGAACTCCTGATGAACCGCCTCGTAGTCTCAAAAGTAAACACATAACTCAAACCGATAAATACAACGTCGAAACCTCAAATCACATCAAACAACGCTAAAATCACAAATCACACCCAAATTCAAGCTTAACGAAACTAACGTATTCCAACTTCTACAATCGATGCCGAAACCTATCAATTCAATTCCGATTGATCTCAAATATTGGACACAGGTGATAAATGACATAACAGAGCTATGAAAATTTTCAGAACTGCATACCGACTACGATATCAAAAAGTCAACTCCCCGGTCAAACTTCCAAACTTAAATTTCTATTTTATCCATTTCAATCCTAATTTAGCTACAGACTTCCAAATAATTTTCCTGACATGCTCCTAAGTCTAAAATCACCATACAGAATTATTGGAATCATCAAAACTCTATTTCGGGGTCGTTTACACATAAGTCAATATCCAGTCAACCTTTTCAACTTAAGTTTTTAACCTTGAGACTATGTGTCTCAATTCATTCTGAAATATCTCCGAACTCGAACTGACTACCCCGGCAAGTCACAATACAACTATAAAGTACAGAATGAGTAGTAAATGGGGGAATGGGTCTACAACTCTCAAAATGACCGGTCGGGTCGTTGCATCCTCCCCATCTTGAACAAATATTCGTCCTCGAACGGGTTTAGAATTATACCTAAAGTGGTGAAAATATGAGGATAGCAGCTACGCATATCATGCTCGGTCTCCCAAGTCGCCACCTCGACCCGATGACTCCTCCACTGTACTTTTACTGAAGCAATGCTCTTCGATCTTAGCTTTCTAACCTGTCTATACAAAATGGCCACTGGTTCCTCGACATAAGATAGATCCTTGTCCAACTGGACTGAGTTGAAGTCTAACACATGAGGCGAATCACCGTGATACTTTCGGAGCATGGAAACATGAAACACTGAATGAACTGCAGAGAGACTTGGTGGTAGTGCAAGTCTGTAAGCCACCTATCCAATTCTCTGGAGAATCTCAAAAGGTCTGATATACCTTGGGCTCAACTTTCCCTTCTTTCAGAACCTCATAACACCCTTCATAGGGGAAACCCGGAGCGAGACCCGCTCACCAACCATGAATGCAACATCACGAACCTTTCGATCCGCATAAATCTTCTGTCTAGAATGGGCTGTACGGAGTCAATCCTGAATCAACTTAACCTTTTCCAAAGCATCATGAACCAGTCTGTACCCAATAGTCTAGCCTCTCCCAGTTCGAACCAACCCACTGGAGACCGGCACCGCCTACCATACAAGGCCTCATACGAATCCATCTGAATGCTCGACTGGTAGCTGTTGTTGTAAGAAAACTCCAAAAGTGGCAAGAATTGATCTCAAGCACCACCAAAATCCATCACACAAGGATGAAGCATATCCTCCAATATCTGGATAGTTCGCTCGGATTGTCCGTCCGTCTGAGGGTGAAATGTTGTATTCAACTCCACACGAGTACCCAACTCTCGATGTACAGCTCTCTAGAACCATGATGTATATTGTGTACCCCGGTCAGAGATGATACATACCGATACGCCATGAAGCCTGACAATCTCGCGAATGTAAACCTGAGCCAGCTGCTACGAAGAGTAAGTAGTAACCACAGAAATAAAATGAGCTGACTATTCACAATCACCCAAACTGCGTCGAACTTCCTCTGAGTCTGTGGGAGCCCAACAACGAAATCTATAGTGATCCTCTCCCATTTCCATTCTGGAATCTCTTACTTCTGAAGCAATCCACCCGGTCGTTGATGCTCATACTTCACCTGCTGACAATTTAGACACCGAGATATATACTCCACTATGTCTTTCTTCATCCGCCTCCACCAATAGTGTTGTCTCAAGTCCTGATACATCTTTGCAGCACCCGGATGAATGGAGTACCGTGAACTGTGAGCCTCCTGGAGAATCAACTCACGCAAACCATCTATATTGGGCACACATAGCATGTCCTGCATCTGTAATACACTGTCATCTCCAATAGTGACTTCCTTGGCATCATCGTGCTGAACTATGTCCTTAAGGACAAGAAGAAGGGGGTCATAATATTGACGCTCCATGATACGATCATAAAGAGAAGACTAAGAAACCACACAAGCCAAAACTCGGCTCGGCTCGAAAACATCCAATCTAACAAACTGGTTGTCCAAGACTTGAACATCCAAGGCTAAAGGCCTCTCTACTACCGGTAAATATGCTAAGCTTCCCAAACTCTCCGACTTACGACTCAAGGCATCAGCCACTACAATATATCATTGATTTCACCATTTAATTAGTGTATTGAAATGGAAATTTGGGAAAATTTAAGAAATCTTATAAAAACAGATTTTTGAGATTTCGGTGTCGATTAGAAGTCGGATTTGAGTGAAATCGGTATGGTTGGACACGTAATTTAATGGGTTATCGGATTTTGTGAGTTTTGTCGGATTCCGAGATGTGGGCCCCACGGGCAATTTTTGAACTAATTTCGGATTTTATTGAAAAATATAATATTTTCTTATGAAATTGATTCCTATACTTTTTTTTTGACTGTATCGAATTAATTATGACTAGATACGATTCAATCGGAGTCGAAAAATTGAGGAAAAGGCATACTACTTGGTTAAATTGGAGCAAGTCGAGGTAAGTAACTTGTCTAACCTTGTGTGAGGGAAATTTTCCCTAGGATTTGTATTGAAGTGATAAATTGTAATGTGTTGAAAGTCGTGTATACGAGGTGATGAGTGTGTACACAGGCTAAATGTGAAATATTATATTTTTAAATTGTGTAGATCACTGATGCGCATTAATTAAACTATTTTATTCTGATATATTCTTCATCATTGATTTAATGTTTTAAAGTTGCTTGACCTTTTCCTGCTAATTGTTTTACCTGTTTAGTTGAAACTTGATTTCTTTTATTATGTGCATTGTTTGAAGAAAATTTTATTTAAATTAAATGTTATTAATATGAAGTATTTGACATTTTTAAATTTGGTATTGAAGCAACATATTAAAGATTTTGAAATATTATTTTTCTGAATTATTTATTCCTGAATAATTTTGTAAGATTTTCGTACTCATTGTGATGGAGCTGTTAGCTCTTTATTGTGGTAAAATATTATTGATGATTTATGTTGGCATGATCCGTAAGCTCTTTATTGTGAAAAAATATTGTTGTTGACGTATTTTGGCAAGTTAAATTATTTGTGCACTTGAGGTGCAAATTGTGATATATCGTGATGCTGATACACATGCAGTGGTATAATGTCTGGGTATTGAAACACATGCGCTGAGATAAGGGTGGTTTGATACGCGTGTCTAGTAGGGGGAACTACTAGAAGTCATGCGGTGTGATAAGGATGGCTAAAATGCGGGATGCTATTTCGGGAAAAATGTTTTCTAGCGGTGAGATAAGGAAATGAGATACTGTGAATCTATTTATGATTTGTGACTACGAGGTGGTACCTCGTGAGTGCCCTTGTTGATATTGATTTATGGCCATAGTTGCCTTTGATTATTTGTTGTGATTTTCATAAAGTTGAAAGGAATTCTATTTTGATTCCACGAGATATTATTTGCCATTATTTTGTGTAATTAAATGGTGGCATGCTACTTGATTCATTTCCATTGTCATTTTATTTTATTATATTGTTAAACATCTTACCATGCAATTTTATTTTCCAGTAGGGCCTGACCTGACCTCGTCACTACTCTACCGAGGTTAAGATTGACACTTACTGGGTACATCCTAACGCACCTTAAGTCGTTAGGTGACGACTCTTCTCTTTTAATACCCTTTAAAAGAGTTGTCACGTGTCGAAACCGGTTTTTACGAAAAAATGGGGCGCGACATCATGGTTAACAATGGTTGAATCAGCACGATGTTGGTAATGATCAGTTCCTTCAGTGCATTGAATTATGCATGTTATTTGTGGCAGTACGTGCGAGGCTTGACGGTCGCCGTAATTGATGTTATTTGGAGGAATTCAAGTATTATGACATGTTATGTATAGAGGGATCCCAGAAGAGTTATGGTGGTTTAGACCACTACTTGAGGCCGGTATTTTCTACGGATATGGGAATTCAGTCACGTGTTGCAATGGTTCTCTTGAAATGAGTTAATAATATAGTTTCTGGATGATGAAGTGTTTACCCTATTAGTGGTACGGGAGTTATGATGGAATTCTTGTACTCATGCGCATTGGCGTGGTTAAGTGTACTAAGTAGCATGGGATTCGAAAGTTGAGGAATTTCAGTTTGGTGTTGACAAGGATGTCATGAGCTCGGATGAGCAGGAAAGAGATTTAGATGTTTAAAGTAAGATGGTAATGTTTTTGGCATCATCTAAGGTTGATGTCATGTGTAAAAGACCTTGTGTATTGATTTGTCGATTCTTGTTATGCTTTACAGCATTAGTGTAACCGATAGCATGGATGTGCAGACTTGTTACATGTTGCGGAAGGTCGTGGGAGCGTGTCTCACGGAAAGATTGTGTAAGAGTGACATGCAGTCACTTGATTGAGTGAATATTAAAACCAAGTATGAACATTGTGGTAATATTGCTGATTCGAGAATTTATGCCTGGAGGGCGCTCGGTTCATTCGGTTGTGGATTGTGGAAGTTTGTTCCGATTATGATGGCTATTCTTGTGTGATATGGGAAAAGGGTTATTATTGATCCTTGAAAGGTTATTATCCTAGTGCGGTGCGTTCAAAATCGTCTTGAGGTCTGTGGATGGATTTAAATATGAATACGGGCTCTATATCAGGCCGGATGTGTTCATTTCAGCATAAAAGCTCCCTATGGAGGAGTATTCGGACGTTGGATGTCGTTTCGTCGTCGGTTATTTCATGTAATACTATATTGTGCCATGTGAGTTATGCAACGTCTTGATAAAATTCTTACGTGTTGAGGTTCCGCGTAGCGATGGTGTTATGTGAGCAGGATGACTCTCGAGATTCAGATCATATATCACACTTTAGTTGTGCTTGAGTTTTGTAGCGTATGGCATTGTCAGTCCTTCCAAGGATGGTATTATGCACTTAGCATGCTTGTGTCCGATGTTCGGATATTTTGTAAGTAATGAGCATTCTAGCTCGGTAAGTATTGTTTTTATATAGATTCTTTTTGTGCGGATCGGGTTGCACGCCGCAACAATGTGATGATGAGTATAGTTCCCTATATTCTATTTTGTGTGTTTTTGTGTTCCATTTTTTGAGGAAGGTACATGACACCTTTTCAGTTGTTTAATTAGTTCTTTAAGTTTGAATTGGAAAGTGATTCATGATTTAAGCATTAGTTGATGTGATTTGAGGGCTCGACTAAGTTCGTATGGTATTTTAGGATTGGTTGGTATGTTTGGTTGAGGTCCCGGGGGCTCAGGTGAGTTTCGATTGCTTAATGGATCAAAAGTTTGATTTGTGTTGCTGCTGAAGTCTTCAGGCATATGTCATTTTCGCACTTGCGGTGGAGAGACCGCAGGTGCGTGATCATACGTGCGGAGAGGCAAGCACAGAAGCGGATTTGGGATATGTGGTCAGGGGTCGCAGGTGCAAAGGGAAATGCCGTATCTGCGATGCCCGCAGATACGCTAAAGGACATGCAGGCGTGGAGGAGATCGCAGAAGCGGACAATAGTCCGCAGGCGCGCACTCGCAGGTGCGGCATTGCAGATGCGACCCAAGGTCCGCAGATGCGGAATAACTGGGTAGAAAAGGGGCAGATTCGAGGGTTTGAAGTTCACTTCACAAATGTGATTGAGAGCTCGGTAGAAGGCGGAATTTAGAGAGATTTTCGGAGGAAGTTTTTGGGTAATGATTCTTAACTCCCTTATGGTTATATTCCGCTAATCTATGCTCGAATTCATCATTTAAATTCGGATTTGGTTGAAAATTTGAGAAAAGTTCTTAGGCCAAATTTTGGGGTTTTGATCGAGATTTTTGGTGTCGGATTTTAGTAAATTTGATATGGTTAGACTCGTGAGTGAATGAGCTTTCGTATTTTATGACTTTGACCCGATTCTGAGAAGTGGGCCCCACAGGTAATTTTGAGTTAATTTCGGAATATTCTTTAAAAATATTGATTTCGTTAATTAGATGAGTCTATTATTGTTGTAATTATGATATGTAATTGCTTTTGGCTAGATTTGGTCCATTCAGAGCGGGATATTCGTGGAAAGGGCATTCTTATGGATTGATTGAGCTTGACTTGAGGTAAGTATCTTGCCTAACCTTGTGTGTGGGAACTACCCCTTAGGATTTGAGGTATTTATGTTTATTGTAGTCCGTGTACGCGAGGTGACGAGTGCGTGCTCGGACCTATTTGTAGAAAGTTTTCCTTTTAGGGTTCTTATGTCCTTATATTCACCGTGTATGATGTTGTTTTTGATACGTTTGAATTCCTATTCGCTAGTTTCACCTCTACACGCTTTGATTAGAGATAACTGCTTTAGGATTCACTCTTATTGTCTATTTGACCCTTATTAGACTTAACCAAAGATTTTACCTCTTCCATCGTCCTGCTATATTTTTCATAACTGTTTATCTTTAATTGAAATCACTATTTTCTCATACTATAATTGTTTAGTCTCAATTGGAGTTACTATTATCTTTCGTTGCTTATCCTTACTTGAATTGTTGAATATTCCTCGTAATTTCTCAACCTCAAAAGGAGTTTAGATAACCTATATCTTAGTTGACTTGCCATTATTTGGAACTATTTGACTCGTGTTGGCTTCTTATTGTTGACTTGAATATTGTGGAATCGTTGGTACATTTTTGTTTTATTTTCCCTTGTTAAGTTGTTCTCCTTGTTCCTAGCATTCTTTACTGTGGTTATTCCTTGTGAATGAGTTCTACCATTCTTATGATTTAAATTCTTGAGTTGATTTGCTCGTCATACTTTGTATTTCTGTCATTCTTGCTTTTGTACTCGTTGTGGTGATGTACGAGGTTTATGTCGTGTTATAGTTGTTAACTCTGTTGTTTGTGTTGCATATTTAAATTGGGACTACGGACGTATTCCGGGAGATCCCCCATCACTACATTGACTACGGACGTATTCCGGGAGATCCCGTATCTTGCATATTTATTTTGGGACTACGGACGTATTCCGGGAGATTCCCCAGCACTGCATATTTACTTTGGGACTACGGACGTATTCCGGGAGATCCCCCAGCACTGCATATTTTTTTTGGGACTACGGACATATTCGGGGAGATCCTCCCCACGCACTGCATAATTAATTTGGGACTACGGGACGGTATCCCGATAGATTTCCCCTGTGGTTATATCTGTGTTCGGAACTGCTAATCTTCCATGCTTAGGTGTCACATGGTGACTTATACTCGAAGGATATTACTTGAAAAGTTTATAT
This sequence comes from Nicotiana otophora, assembly GCA_000715115.1. Classification (NCBI taxonomy): domain Eukaryota; kingdom Viridiplantae; phylum Streptophyta; class Magnoliopsida; order Solanales; family Solanaceae; genus Nicotiana; species Nicotiana otophora. The sequence continues at coordinate 369,395 of AWOL01S0001966.1, read as the reverse complement.
TTGAAAAGTATTTATCTTGAAGAAACTATGTTTGAAGATATTTATTTGAAAGGTTTTATCTTGAAATAACTATGTTTGAAAGATATTTATTTGAATGAAGTATATTTCAAAAATAATTTCTTATTGGAAAGGATTATATTCTAAAGATCTCAATTTAAAGAACTTACGGGTGAAAGTTTACACTTGAAGGATTTGACTAATTTATTGGGGTTGTTGGCTGAGACCTGATGTGAAAACTATTGCAGGTGCTGAGTTACAACTTGACTTTATTATATTGTGATTGTTTTTAAATTTGGGTTGTGTTTTTATTCATTCTTCTGTGTCTTATTCTGGTGTTCCGCTGTTACTTCCTGTTTTTCTATTCCTTCCTTATTGCAGTTGTTATGTCGTTAACCATATTGCGGGGTCTTTAGATAGATGTCATGTTCTGTCATCCCTATACTTATGCTTGTTTAGTTTATTAGACCAGTGGATGTCTTGACTAGTCCTCATCACTACTTCACCGAGGTTAGTCTTGATACTTACTGGGCACCGCTGTGGTGTGTTCATGCTACTCTTCTGCACAATTTTGTTTTTGTGCAGACCCAGGTATTTGTTCGTTAGCTAGCTGTGTGGACTGTCGCTGCGGAGACTCAAGTTAAACCTGCCACTGTGTTCGCAGGTTTCAGAATCACCTTCAAGTTTTCGTTTTGCACTGTTTATTCTTATTTCTGGAAAGTTGTATTTAGAAGTTTTCTAGCAAACACTTTGTAGAGCTTATGACTTGTACTACCGGGGTTTGGGAATTGTAAGAGATTTTTATTTATTTTGTTAGATGTTAATTAAATAATGTTGTTTCAATTAATATTAGGCTTACCTAGTCCCTAAGACTAGGTGCCATCAAGATACCAAACGGAGGGAAATATTGGATCGTGACAATAAGTTTAAACCGAGGTGTTATATAATTATCTATAATTTGGATTAATGAAGGCGTTTCCTTGTACTGAGTATTTTTCATCTATGTTGTTATTTTGAGGTGTTATACACATTGTGTAGAGCCTTGGGCTATTTGTTGTGAAGTTAATTGATTTTGTTATATCTTTGGAATTGGTTGTGGCCATTGCGCAAATTGTGATATGAATTGATTTTATTATGTTGTCGTGATAATATTCCGTGTAAATTGTTGTATTATTTGAGTTATTATTTTGAGGATATAAAGGGGGAATTTCACTGTTGTTATTATGTGGGTATAAGGGTGGCATCTCACTATTGTTATGTGTGTTGGGATATTGTTTGGGCGGAGCGATAAGGGTGGCTATTGATATTGTCAGGGTGGAGGGATAAGGGAGGCTATTATAGGAGTGATAAGGGTGGCTATATGAGAGATAATTGTGGCTATTGTTAGGGATGATATGTGATGATGTAGGGTTATTGCGTTGGTAATTTTCATGTGATGTTATGATTTTCCTTGTGTTTATTTTTATACCTTGTGCAATTTGTCTGGTTGTTCGTAAATTGATAATAGTCTAATCTATATTGAAATTGGGATCCTATGGTTATTGCCAGGCGGATTATGAAATGAAATGTGGGCACGAGTGTAACGACCCGTCCAGTTATTTTAAAAGCTATATCCCTGTTCCCATATTTAATGATCATTCTGTACTTTATAATCGTTATATGACTTGCCGGGGTAATTGGTTCGGGTCCGATGAGATTTAAAAAATAAATTGGAACACTTAATTCCAAAGTTTAAAACGTAAGTTGAAAAAGGTAGGATGGATGTCGACCTATGTGTAAACGACCTCGGAATAAAATTTTGATGATTCCAATAGCTCCGTATAGTGATTGTGGACTTCGGAGAGTGTCCAGAAAATTATTTGGAAGCCAGTAGTTAAATTAGGCTTGAAATGACTAAAATAGGAATTTAAGTTTGGAAGTTTGACCGGGGATTTGACTTTTTGATATCAGGGTCGGAATCCAGTTTTGAAAATTTTCATAGCTCCGTTGTGTTATTTATGACTTGCGTGCAAAATTTGAGGTCAATCAAACTTGATTTGATAGGTTCCGGTGTCGTTTGTAGATATTGAATGTTTTAAAGTTCATTAGGCTTGAATCTATGTGTGATTCGTGTTTTAGTATTGTTGGATGTGATTTGAAGACTCGACTAAGTTTGTATGATGTATTAGGACTTGTTGGTATATTTGGTTAAGGTCCCGAGGGGCTCGGGCGTGTTCCGGATGGTTAACGGATCAAATTTGGACTTGGAACAATTGAAACTTGTTTCTGCCTACTGATACAATCGCATAAGCAAAAAAGGGAGAGCGGGGCAGTGGCCACAGATGCGAAGGTAACTACCGCATCTGCGGGACCACAGATGCGGGCGAGGGATCGCAAATGCGAAGCTAGCCGCAGAAGCGAGGGAGGCCTTCGCATCTACAAAATCGCAGATGCGGTCACGTGCATCGCATGTGCGAAAGCCCTGACAGATTACAAAACAGAGGGGTTCCGATATTTTTGTCATTTTGGACATTGTCAACACGGTTTTGGCTGATTTTCAGAGAGAATTCACGGAAAAACTTGAGCTAAGTCACATGTGATCATTGTTAGTCAATTATATTGGATTATCATTGAATATTACGAATAGATTATATGTTTTTGAGGTGAAATTCGAGGATTTGGGCATAGGGATTTCAAAATGAGAATTTGAGATTTGGAGGTCAAGTTAATGTCAGATTTTAGTAAAAATGGTATGGTTGGACTCGTGGTTGAATGTATGTTCATATTTCGTAACTTTCACTGGATTCCGAGACGTGGGCGCCACTGGCAAATTTTGAGTTAATTTTGGATTTTATTGGAAAATATAGTATTTTCTTATGGAATTGATTATATGATTTTTATTGATTGTATCGAATTAATTATGACTAGATTCGAGTCAATCGGAGTAGGAAAGTCGAGAAAAAGGCATACTACTTGGTTACATTGGAGCAAGTCGAGGTAAGTGACTTGTCTAACCTTGTGCGGGGGAAATTCCCCCTAGGATTGGTATTTATGTGATAATTGTAATGTATTGAAAGTCGTGTATACAAGGTAGTGTGTGCATAGGCTAAATGTGAAAGATTATGTTTTTAAATTGTGTAGATCATTGTTGCGCATTAATTCAATAATTATATTTTGTTATATTCTTCATCATTGATCTGATTTATATACTTTAAATTTGCTTGACCTTCTCCTGCTAATTGTTTTACCTGTTAGCTGAAACTTGGTTTCTTTTGTTCGGTGTATTATTTGAAGGTGGAATTTCTTTAATTTGAATATTATTAAAAATGAAGTATTTTACATTTTAAATTTTGATATTTAAAACAAGGTGGTAAATTTGTGAAATGTTATATTTGCTGAATTGCTTTTTGTGAGATTTTTGTACTAATTGTGATGGAGCCGGGAGCTCTTTATTGCGGAAAACTATTATCATTTAATTATTTTGGCATGAGCCGTGACCTCTTTATTATGGAAAAATATTGTTGTTGATTTATTTAGGTAAATTAAAATAATTGGGCACTTGAGGTGCAAATTGCGATATATTGTGATATTGATACGCATGCGGTGGTACAAGGTTTGGGTGTTGAAACGCATGCGGTGAGATAAGGGTGGCTTGATACGTGTGGCTAGTAGGGAAATCTACTAGAAGGCATGCTGTATGATAAGGGTGGCTAAAACGCGGGTTGCTATTTCGGAAAAATATTTTCTTTAAAATAAATTGTGAAGGCCCCCACGGTGGTATAAGAAAATGAGATATCGTGAATTTATTTATGATTTGGGACTACGAGGAGGTACCTCGGGAGTGCTCTTGTTGATATTGATTTATGGCCGCAGTTGCTTTTGATTATTGTTGTAATGTTTTTTTAAAGTTGAAAAGAATTATGTTTTGTTTCCACGAGGTATTAATTTCCATTATTTGGTGTAATTAAATGGTGACATACTACTTGATTCATTTCCATTATCACTTTATCTTATTATATTGTTAAACATTTTACCATTCCATTATTTATTTTCCAGTAGGGCCTTACCTGACCTCGTCACTACTCTACCGAGGTTAGGCTTGGCACTTACTGGGTACCGTTGTGGTGTATTCATAATACGCTTATGCACATCCTTTTGTGACGATCCAGGTACATCTTACCAGTCGAGACATCAGTGAGTTACCTGTGCAAGGAGACTTCAAGGTATATTTGCCAGCATCCACAGACTCCGGAGTCCCCTTCTATCATTATTATGTTTCTTCCTTATTTTTCTTTAGACCTTGGTATATAGAGACAATGAGGATAAATTCTTAGAAGCTTGTGACTTATTTCTACCGGGTTTTGGGAGTTGTAATTATTTGAATTGTAGTTTATTTATTTCAGATATCTATCATTATTCCACATTAATAGGCTTATCTAGTCTTAGATACTAGGTGCCATCACGACCTCCTATAGAGGGAATTTGGGGTCGTGACAAGTTGTATGAGAGTTCTAGGTTCATAGGTGTTATGAGTCACAAGCAGGTTTAGTAGAGTCATGCGAATCGGTGCGTATTTGTTAATTTCAAAGTTCTAAACCATTGTCTTTCTATTCTCTCCCAGATGTTGAGGACACGCACAACTGGATCCGATGATCAGACACCCGCGCCCCCTGTTTTAGTCCGAAGAGGCTGGGGTAGGGGCAGAGGCCGAGGGAGACCACGTGGTGCAGCCAGAGCACCTGCACGAGTTGCTGCACCAGAGCCACCAGTAGCTCCAGTTGTAGAGCAGGTACCCGAGACGCCTGTTACTACTCTTGCACTTCAGGAGACTTTTGCCCAGTTTTTGAGCATGTTTGGCACTCTAGCGCAAGTAGGATTAATTCCACTTGCTCCTGCCACATCTCAAGATAGGGGAGGACCACAGACTCTCGCCGCCCGTACTCCAGAGCCACAGGCCCAAGTTGACCATGCCCCATAGGTTATACCAGTGCAGCTAGATGCCCCAGTTCGACTTGAGATTAGGGAAGCAGTTTCAGATGGGGAGCAGCTCAGGCTCGAGAGGTACAAGAAGCACCACCCTCCCACTTTCAGTGGTTTAGCTTCAAAGGATGCTTAGGGTGTTTTGGAGGAATGTCACCGTATCCTTTGTACTATAGGTATTGTGGATTCCAGCAGGGTTTCTTTCACGAGATTCCAGTTTAGAGGAGCAGCCTACCAGTGGTGGCAGGCATATGAGTTGGATAGTCCCGCTGAAGCATATTCACTCACTTGGACTCAATTTTCAGATATGTTTTTAAGGGAGTGTGTTCCTCAGAGTCATAGAGATGCATGGCGCGCAGAGTTTAAGCAACTGCGCCAAGGTTCTATGACCGTGTCAGAGTATGCGGTCCGATTTAGTGAGTTGGCTAGGCATGCACCAGCCTTAGTTGCTATTGTGCAAGAGCGGGTTCGCAGATTTATTGAGGGCCTCCACCCTAGTATCAGATTCAGTATGGAGCGAGAGCTACAGCTGGACATCACATACCAACATGTGGTGTCAATTACTAGGTGATTGGAAGGTATGCGGACTCGGGAGAGGGAAGCTAAGAGACCTTGAGATTCTGGCACATATAATAATTCTCGTGCCCCAATTGCAACCCGTCATGGTAGAGGTTATGTGATCCTTCCTATTCATTCAGCACTTCTAGCTTCCAGTAGTATTCCGGCTACTCCCGGACCTCAGATTCCATATTATGCACCTCCAGTGTCTACTGTACCTCCTGTACGGGGTGCTTTCAACGGGAAGTCTAGTAGATCAAGCCTGAGCCAGTCCCAACAGCCATATCCTCCAAGGGATTGTTTTGAGTATGGTGACACTCACCATATCATGAGAGATTTCTCCAGATTTAGGAGGGGTGCACCTCCACATATTTCTCAAACCCCACCCATTCCATAGGGTCCTCAGGCCATGATTACTGCACCAGTTGCCACTCCACCTGCATAACCATCCAGAGGTGAAGGTCAGACATGTAGAGGTCGCCCTAGAGGGGAAGGCCATGCCAGATATTATGCCATTCCTACTAGGACAGAGGCCGTTGCATCTAATTCTGTTATCACAGGTATTATTCTGATCTATCATAGAGATGCATCAGTCTTATTTTATTCAGGATCCACTTATTCTTATGTGTCATCCTATTTTACCCAGTATTTGGGCTTATCCCGTGATTCCTTGAGTTCTTATGTTTATGTATCTACACCCGTGGGTAAATCTATTATTGTGGATAGCGTGTATCTGTCGTATTTAATTATTATCGGTGGTTTTGAAACCATAGTTGATTTATTGTTGCTTAGTATGGTGGGTTTCAATATTATTTTGGGCATGGACTGGTTGTCACCCTATCACGCTATTCGTGATTGTTACGCCAAGACGGTGACGTTGGCTATGCCATGTCTACCGCGGCTAGAGTGGAAAGGTACCTCGGATCATGTTCCTAGCAGGGTTGTTTTATTTCTTAAAGCTCAACGAATGGTTGAGAAAGGGAGTGATGTGTATCTGGCCTATGTGAGAGATGTTAGTATTGATACTCCTGTCGTGGAGTCAATTCCTATAGTAAGAGATTTTCCTGATGTATTTCCAGTAGATTTTCTAGGTATGCCACCTGACAAGGATATTGACTTTGGCATTGATTTGTTATTGGGCACTCAACCTATTTTTATTCCACATATCGTATGGCCCCAGCATAGTTGAAAGAATTAAAAGAACAGTTACAAGATTTTTTTGATAAGGGCTTCATTCAGCCCAGTGTATCGCCTTGGGGTGCTCATGTCTTATTTGTGAAGAAGACAGATGGTTCTATGCGGATGTGTATTGATTACCGTCAGTTGGACAAAGTTACGGTGAAGAACATGTATCCATTGCCACGTATTGATGACCTATTTTATTAGATTCAAGGTGCTAGGGTGTTCTCTAAGATAGACTTATGTTCAGACTATCATCAGTTTAAGATTCGGGAGCCAGATATCCCAAAGACTGCTTTCAGGACTCGGTACGATCATTACGAGTTTCTTGTGATGTCTTTTGGGCTGACCAACTCCCCAGCAACATTTATGCACTTAATAAATAGTGTATTTCTTCCCTATAATGATTATTTCATCATTGTGTTTATTGACAACATTCTGGTGTATTCCCGGAGTCGGGAAGATCATGAACAACACCTGAGGACTGTGCTTCAGACTTTGAGAGAAAAGAAGTTATATGCAAAATTTTCAAAGTGTGAATTTTGGTTTGATTTAGTGGGATTTTTGGGTCATATAGTTTTGTGCGTGGGGATCAAGGTAGATCTGAAGAAGATTGAATAATTACAGAGTTGGTCTAGACCGTCCTCAGCTACGGAGATCCGGAGTTTCCTTGGTTTGGCAGGGTATTATCACCGATTTGTAGAGGGTTTCTCTTCTATTGTTGCATCTATGATCAGATTGACCCGGAAGGGTGCTACATTCAGGTGGACTGAAGAATGTGAGGAGAGCTTCCAAAAGCTCAAGTCAGCTTTGAATACAACTTCAGTATTGGTATTACCTACAGATTCAAGGTCTTATACTGTGTATTGTGATGCGTCGCGTATTGGTCTCAGGGCAGTGTTGATGAAAGACGATAGGGTGACTGCCTACGCGTCCAGACAATTAAAGGTACATGAGAAGAATTATCTGGTCCATGACCTTGAGTTATCATCTATTGTTCATGCCTTGAAGATTTTGCGGCATTATTTGTATGGTGTCCATTGTGAGGTCTACACTAATCATCGGAGTCTACAACATCTGTTTAAACAAAAGGACCTTAATTTATGGCAGCAGAGATAGTTGGAGTTGCTTAAGGATTATGATATCACCATTATCTATCATCCCGGGAAGGCCAATGTAGTGGCCGATGCCTTAAGTTGTAAGGTGGAGAGTTTGGGAAGCTTAGCATATTTACTAGTAGTAGGGAGGCCTTTAGCCTTGGATGCTCAGGCCTTGGCCAACCAGATTATCAGGTTGGATATTTCCGAGCCGAGTCGAGTTTTGGCTTATATGGTTTCTCAGTCTTCTCTTTATAATCGTATCAAGCGTCAGTATGATGACCCACATTTGTTTGTCCTTAAGGATACAATTCAGCACGGTGATGTGAAGGAAGTCACTATTGGAGATGACGGTGTATTACGGATGAAGGGCAGGCTATGTATGCCTAATATAGATGGTTTGCGTGAGTTGATTCTCCAAGAGGCTCACAGTGCGCGGTATTCCATTCATCCGGGTGCGACAAAGATGTATTTGGACCTGAGACAACACTATTTGTGGAGGCGGATGAAGAAAGACATAATGGAGTATGCAGCTCGGTGTCTCAATTGTCAACAAGTAAAATATGAGCATCAGCGGCTAGGTGGATTGCTTCAGAATTTAGAAATTCTGGAATGGAAATGGGAGCAGATCACTATGGATTTCGTTGTTGGTCTTCCACGGGTTCAGCGGAAGTTTGATGCAGTTTGGGTGATTGTGGATAGGCTCACCAAGTAAGCTCATTTGATTTCTATGATGACTACATACTCTTCCGAGCAGTTGGCTCGAATCTATATTCGCGAGATGACATTTTTAGAATAAATTGGAACACTAAGTTCCAAAGTTTAAAACTTAAGTTGAAAATGGTAGGCTGGATGTCGACCTATATGTAAACGACCCCGAAATAGAATTTTGATGATTCCAATAGTTTGTATGGTGATTTTGGATTTAGGAGCGTGTCCAAAAATTTATTTGGAGGCCCGCAGTTAAATTAGGCTTGAAATGGCTAAAATATGAATTTAAGTTTGGAAGTTTAACCGGGGAATTGACTTTTTGATATCGGGGTCAGAATCCAGTTCTGAAATTTTTCATAGCTTTGCAAAATTTGAGGTCAATCGGACTTGATTTGATAGGTTCCGATGTCGTTTGTAGAAATTGAAAGTTTCAAAGTTTATTAGGCTTGAATCTATGTGTGATTCGTGTTTTAGTGTTGTTGGATGTGATTTGAAGACTCGACTAAGTTCATATGATATATTAGGACTTGTTGGTATATTTGGTTGAGGTTCCGAGGGACTCAGGCATGTTTCGGATGGTTAACGGATCAAATTTGGACTTAGAACAATTGAAACTTATTGATGCCTACTGATACAATCGCACCTGCGGAATTTGGCTTGCAAGTGCGAGCTCGCAGAAGCGAGCGTGGGAGCTCAGAAGCGAAAAAGGGAGAGTGGAGCAGTGGCCGCATAGTGAGGGATAGCAGAAGTGAAGCTAACCACATAAGCGAGGGAGGCCTTCACATCTGCGAAAGCGCAGATGCGGTCACGTGCATCGCAGGTGCGAAAGCCCTGACAGATTACAAAACAGAGGGGTTCCGACATTTTTGTCATTTTGGACACTTTTAACACGGTTTGAGAGATTTTACAGAGAGAATTTTTTTTTTTTTGAGTTAAGTCACATGTGATCATTGTTAGTCAATTATATTGGACTATCATTGAATATTTCGAATAGATTACATGTTTTTGAGGTGAAATTAGAGGATTTGGGCCTAGGGATTTCAAAATGAGAATATGAGGTTTGGAGGTCAAGTTGATGTCGAATTTTAGTAAAACTGGTATAGTTGTGCTCGTGGTTGAATGGGCGTTCATATTTTATAACGTTCACCTGGTTCCGAGACGTGAGCCCCACAAGTGATTATTGAGTTAATTTCAGATTTTATTGAAAAATATAATATTTTCTTATGAAATTGATTCTATAATTGTTGTTGACTGTATCGAATTAATTATGACTAGATTTGAGTCGATCGAAGTCGGAAAGTCGAGGAAAAGCCATACTACTTGGTTAAATTGGAGCAAGTCGAGGTATGTGATTTGTCTAACCTTGTGAGGGGGTTGAATTTCCACTAGGATTGGTATTTATGTGATAATTATAATATGTTAAAAGTCGTGTACATGAGGTGACGAGTGTGTACGCGGGCTAAATGTAAAAGATTATGTTTTTAAATTGTGTAGATCACAGTTGCGCATTAATTTAATTATTCTATTTTGTTATATTCTTCATCATTGATCTGATTTATATACTTCAAGTTTGCTTGACCTTCTCCTGCTAATTGTTTTATATTTTAGTTAAAACTTGGTTTCTTTTATTCGGTGTATTATTTGAAGGTGGAATTCCTTTAATTTAAATATTATTAAAAATGAAGTATTTTACATTTAAAATTTTGTTATTTAAAACAAGGTGGTAAATTTGTGAAATATTATATTTGCTGATTTGTCTTTCGTACGATTTTCGTACTAATTGTGATGGAGCCGTGAGCTCTTTATTGTGGAAAAATATTATCATTGAATTATTTTGGCATGAGTCGTGATCTCTTTATTATGGAAAAATATTGTTGTTGATTTATTTTGGTAAATTGAAATAATTGGGCACTTGAGGTGCAAATTGTGATATATTGTGATATTGATACGCATGCGGTGGTATAAGGTTTGGGTGTTGAAACGCATGCGGTAAGATAAGGGTGGCTTAATACGTGTTGCTAGTAGGGAAATTTACTAGAAGTCATGCAGTATGATAAGGGTGGCTAAAACGCGGGATGCTATTTCAGGAAAAATATTTTCTTTAAAATAAATTGTGAAGGCTCCCGCGGTGGTATAAGGAAATGAGATATTGTGAATTTATTTATGATTTGGGACTATGAGGTGGTACCTCGGGAGTGCCCTTGTTGATATTGATTTATGGCCGCAGTTGCCTTTGATTATTGTTGTGATTGTTTTTAAAGTTGAAAAGAATTCTGTTTTGTTTCCATGAGGTATTAATTATCATTATTTGGTGTAATTAAATGGTGACATACTACTTGGTTAATTTCCATTATCACTTTATCTTATTTTATTGTTAAACATTTTACCATGCCATTATTTATTTTCCAGTAAGGACCTAATCTCGTCGCTACTCTACCGAGGTTAGGCTTGGAACTTACTTGGTACCACTGTGGTATACTCATACTACACTTCTGCATAACTTTTTGTGTAGATCCAGGTACATCTTACCAGCCCAAACATCAATGAGTTACTTGTGCATGGAGACTTCAAGGTATATCTGGCAGCGTCCGTAGACTCCGGAGTCCCCTTCTATCATTATTATGTTGCTTCCTTATTTTTCTTTAGACTTTGATATATAGAGACATTGAGGATAAATTCTTAGAAGCTTGTGACTTATTTCTACCGGGTTTTGGGAGTTGTAATTATTTCAATTATAGTTATTTATTTCAGATATCTATCATTATTCCGCATTGATAGGCTTACCTAGTCTTAGAGACTAGGTGTCATCACGACCTTCTACGGAGGGAATTTGGGGTCGTGACAACAAGGTGCCATGAGTAAATACTGATGATATTGGCACGTGAACTGTCCGTGCAGTTGTGATATGAAATGTGGGCACGAGGTGTTGTGAGTAAATAATGATGATATTGGCACGTGAACTGTCCGTGCAGTTGTGATATGAAATATGGGCACAAAGTTCCGTGAGTAAATAATGATGATATTGTCACGTGAATTATTCGTGCAGTTGTGATATGATATGTGAGTATGAGGTGTCGTGGTTAAATGATGATTATATTTGGCACGTGAATTGTCCGTGCAATTTTGATAGAGAAATTGGCATGAGGTGCCGTGAAAATATGAAAGTGGGCTGAGACCCGTATTTTATGATTTGGAAATATTGTGTCACAAGGTGACTTGTATTCGAAAGAGATTTATTTGAAAGAATTTTATTTGAAAGATATTTATTTGAGGGAATTATATTTGAAAGAGATTTATTTGAAAGTATTATATCCTGAAGATTTTTATTTGAAAAACATATAGGCTAAAGATTTATATTGGAAGGACTTAATTAATTGGTTGTACTTTTATTCATTATTTGTTGCGCAATATTTATGGTGTTCTTGTTGCTCTGCTGTGTATATCACTGGTTGATTATTGTTTCCATCATTGTTATTTGTTTCCTATTATTTTTGTATACTATATTGCACAGGTTATTAGACTAGTGAATGTCTCGACTGTACCTCGTCACTACTCCACTGAGGTTAGTCTTGATGCTTACTAGGTACCGATCGCGGTGTACTCATACTACACTTCTGCACATTTTTGTGCAGAGCCAGGTATTGGAGTTATCGGACTCGGACATAGTTAAAGTGTGATCGCAAGTATTCAAGGTAGAGCTTCTTGGTCGTCGCAGTCCCTTGAAGTCTTTTCATTTTATTGTACTGTTAATTATTAATCAAACAATATTGAGTATTCGATCCTTGAGATTATTTAATATATTCAGTTAGAGTTCGGACTCAGTATTACCAGTCGTGGGAGGTTGTTATATTTGTAATTATTTCCTCTGTTGCTTTATATATAAAAAATGGCTTGAATTGTTATAAAATCGGTTTATCTAGTCTTAGAGACTAAGTTCCATCACGATGCCTGCGGCGGGATTTTGGAGCGTGACAAGGATCCTCTAAAGTTGCATTTTTTATGGAGAACTATAATCCATCATCACTAATATTGACGAACATAAACTGTTTCTATTTATGAATTTATTTGGAGATCATATATTGAGCAAGTTCATGTAAAATTGAAGATTAATATGCGTTTGTTCACATATACAAGAACACACTTCATTAATTAAGCATAGCTTTATACATAATAAAATTATTTTCTTTTAATAGTAGCATAAATATCAAATAAAGATAAATCAAACTTAGCATATAGTTTAAATTAATTTAATATTAAGAAATATCTCAATCTCAAAGCTCAAGTGTAAAAGAATTATCGTAGCTAAACTGCAACAAAGCCATATAACCTTTAGAACGTAATAAATTAAACATCAAAACATTGCTAATAAAATAAAATATTATTTAAGAGATCGATAAGGAAAATTATTTACCTGAACCAATAAAAACGATTAAAATTTTGGGCAGATGCAAGGAAACCAATTGCCAAGAGCTATTCTTTAAGAACACAATTTAATATAAATTAAGATGTTTGATAGTCTTAAAAATGCGGAATAAATTATCTCTATATAAATTGATAGATCCTCTACCTGTTTAAACATATCAATTTATCAATCATTATTTAAAATGATATGTTTAAACCGGGCTACGAGCTGCAGTGGAAGTTATATAAGGACGAGATCCTTGTGAAGCAAATTCTTGTGTTTGAGTTCTCCTTTGTGAAATTAAATTTGTACTATAGTACTAATAGGGAGTCATGCTTGTTAGGATTATTTGAAAATTCTTATATGAAATTCTCTGTGCATAGTTGTCAAATTCATGTTGTAATTATTAATTTTTAACCTACGAGGTAGGTGCCTGCCCAGGTGGCGTTAAATGCGACTCGTTAATTCGGGTATATAATTATGAGGTCTTCATGCCTCGCATCTAGTTATCAGTATTGTGAAGGTTTGCAACGAGATTTTTGTTAACATGAGGTTAAATGACGATTCTGTAATTGATTATGAACAACTATTAAGACCAAATTGACTCAAGAGGGTGCCCCATTTATAGGGTCAGGCGAGTGCGAGTTGAGTTTTAAGAAGCTCAAGATCACTTTGACTCTGACACAAGCGTTGGTATTACTTACACGTTCAAGGTATTATATTGTGTATAGTGACGCGTCGCGTATTGGTCTCGGTGCGGTGTTGATGCAAAACGGTAGGGTGATTGCCTACGTGTCCAGACAGTTAAAGGTACATGAGAAACAATTTCCAGTCCACGACCTTGAGTTAGCAGTTATTGTTCGTGCCTTGAAAATTTTGGCGGCATTATTTGTACGGTATCCATTGTGAGGTCTACACCGATCACCGGAGTCTACAACATATGTTTAAACAGAAGGATCTTAATTTGCGGTAGCGGAGATGGTTGGAGTTGCTTAAGGATTATGATATCACCATTCTCTATCATCCTGGGAAGGCCAATGTAGTGGCCGATTCCTTGAGTCGTAAGGTAGAGAGTTTGGGTAGCTTAGCATATTTACCAGTAGCAGAGAGTCCTTTGGGCTTGGATGTTCAGGCCTTGGCCAACCAGTTTGTCAGATTGGATGTTTCCGAGCTGAGTCGAGTTTTGGCTTGTATGGTTTCTCAGTCTTCCCTTTATGATCGTATCTGGGAGCGTTAGTATGATGACCCCTATTTTCTTGTCCTTAAGGATACGGTTCTGCACGGTGAGGCCAAGGAAGTCGCAATTGGAGATGACGGTGTATTACGGATGCAGGGCAAGCTATGTGTGCCTGATGTAGATGGTTTGAGTGAATTGATTCTCCAGGAGACTCACAGTTCGCGGTACTCCATACATCCGGGTACTGTGAAGATGTAGCAGGACTTGAGGCAACATTACTGGTGGAGGAGGATGAAGAAAGACATAGTGGAGTATGTAGCTCGGTGCCTACATTGTCAGCAGGTGAAATATGTGCATCAACGACCGGGTGGATTGCTTTAGAAGTTGGAAATTCCATAATAGAAATGGGAGCGGGTCACTATGGATTTTGTTGTTGGGCTCCCACAGACTCGGAGGAAGCTCGATGTAGTTTGGGTGATTATTGATAGATTGACCAAGTCAGCTCATTTCATTCATGTGATTACTACTTACTCTTCAGAGCATCTGGCTCAGGAATATATTCGCGAGATTGTGAGACTTCACGGTGTACCGGTATCTATCATCTCTGACCAGGGAACACAGTTTACCTCACGGTTTTTGAGGGATGTACATCGAGAGTTGGGTACTCGTGTGGAGTTGAGTACAACATTTCATCCTCAGACGGACGGGCAGTCCGAATGCACTATTTAGATACGTGTGTGATAGATTTTGGGGGTGCTTGGGATCAGTTCTTACCACTTGTGGAGTTTGCTTACAACAACAGTTACCAGTCAAGCAATCAGATGGCTCTGTATGAGGCTTTATATGGTAGGCAGTGCCGGTCTCCAGTGGGTTGGTTTGAACCGGGCGAGGCTAGACTATTAGGTACAAAATTAGATCAGGATGCCTTGGAAAATGTTAAGTTAATTCAGGATCGACTTTGTACAGCCCAATCTAGACAGAAGCGTTATGCGGATCGGAAGGTTCGTGATGTTGCATTCATGGTTGGTGAGCGTGTAGTGCTTCGGATTTCTCCTATGAAGGGTGTGATGAGGTTCGGGAAAAAGCACAAGTTGAGCTCTAGGTATATTGGGCCTTTTGAGATTCTTGAGAGAGTTGAAGATGTCTTACAAACTTGCACTACCACCTAGTCTCTCCGCGGTTCATCCGGTATTCCATGTTTCCATGCTTCGGAAATATCACGGCGATCCATCTCATGTGTTAGACTTCAGTTCGGTTCAGCTGGAGAAGGATCTATCTTATGTTGAGAAACCAGTGGCTATTTTGGATAGGCAGGTTCGAAAGCTGAGGTCAAAGAACATTGCTTCCGAGAAGGTTCAGTGTAAGGGTCGTCCGGTCGAAGAGGTGACTTGGGAGACCGAGCATGATATGCATAGCTATTATCCACACTTATTCACCAGCTCGGGTATTTCTTCTAACTCCGTTCGAGGACGAACGTTTGTTTTAGAGGTGGAGAATGTGATGACCCAAAATGTCATCTTTAAATTTAATAATTAATTATGTGTTCTAAGACCTCGAAAAGCACTATTTATCATTACTCGACTTGCGTGTGCAGTCAATAAAATTTTTTCAGAACGTTTTTACGCGAAAAATGAATTAAATTGTGAATTAGAGCTTTAAAACTCAATTGAGTTGACCTTGGTCAATATTTTTAGCAAACGGACTCGGATCAGTATTTTGACAATTTCGGTAGGTCCGTATCGTGATTTGGGACTTAGGCGTATGCCCAGAATTAAATTCTGAGGTCCCTAGGCAGAGATATAGAATTTTGAAGAAAGAATAAAATTTTAAATTCAAATAGTGATCGGATGTCGAATTATGTGCAAACGACCCCCGGAATAGAATTTTGATGATTCCAACAGCTCTGTATGGTGATTTTGGACTTAGGAGCGTGATCGGAATTTTATTTGGAAGTCCGTAGTGGAATTAGGCTTGAAATGTCGAAAGTTGAATTTTTGGGAAGTTTGACCGAGGGGTTGACGTTTTGATATCGGGGTCGAGATCCGATTCTGAAAATTTGAATACCTCTATTATGTCATTTATGACTTGGGCGCAAAATGCGAGGTAAATCGGACGTGATTTGATAGGTTCCGGAGTCATTTGTAGAAATTAGAAATTTCAAAGTTCATTAGGCTTGAATCTATGTGTGATTCGTGTTTTAGTCTTGTTGGATGTGATTTGAAGGCTCGACTAAGTTCGTATTATATTTTGGGACATGTTGGTATAATTGGTTAAGGTCCCGAGGGTCTCGGGTGGATTTCGGAAGGTAAACGGAATAGATTTCGGACAAAGAGGGTTGCTGGAAATTTTTGTTGCAGAAATTTCTAGTGCGTGGAGCCAACTTTGGAAGCTTATATCTCGTAATTCATAAGGAATCAGAAACCTTTTAAAACATGAAAGTTGTAGTTGTTTGATTCTAGTTTCCAGAAAGTTAAACCATTTATTATTTGGATATTTGTACATAACGTTATGATCGATTGAAGGAAGGCTGGTACAAGCAAGTTCTTGTGGACTTTTAGTGACGGAAAATGGACTTTTAGTGACTGATGGGCAGAAACTTTAGGACCAAAATGGTCATTTCCTTCATTTCATTTTGGATTTTTGGAGCATGGTTCTAGGGAGATTTTTACGAAAAAACATTGCGGTAAGTGTTCCTTATCCTATATTGATTATATTTCATGATTTCATACTCATTTATATCATGAATCCATGAATTTATGAAAGAAAAATCAAGATTTTTGCAAAATCTTCCAAAAATGAAAATTTAAGATTTGGAGGTCTAGTTTTTATCGAAATTTGGTAAAATTGGTATGGGTGGACTCGTAATTGAATGGGTTATCGGATTTTATAAGTTTCGCCGGATTCCGAGATGTGGGCCCCACGGGCACATTTTGAGTTAATTTCGGATTTTATTGAAAAATATAATATTGTCTCATGAAATTGATTACTATAATTTTTGTTGATTGTATCAAATTAATTATGACTAGATGCGAGTCAATCAGAGTCGAAAAATCGAGAAAAAGGCGTACTACTTGGTTAAATTGGAGCAAGTCGAGGTAAGTGACTTGTCTAACCTTGTGTGGGGGAAATTTCCCTAGGATTGGTATTGACGTGATTATTGAAATGTGTTGAAAGTCGTGTACACGAGGTAACGAGTGTATACACGGGATAAATGTGAAAGATTATGTTTTAAATTATGTAGATCACTATTGCACATTTATTAAATTATTTTATCTTGTTTTATTCTTCATCATTGATTTGAGACATATACTTTAAATGTGTTTGACCTTTTCCTACTAATTGTTTTACTTGTTTAGTTGAAACTTGGTTTCTTTTATTCTGTGTATTATTTGAAGGTTGTTTTATTTAAATTAAATATTATTAATATGAAGTATTTGACATTTTTAAACTTGATATTGAAGCAACGTATTAAAGATTTTGGAATATTATTTTCCTGAATAATTTTGTAATATTTTCGTACTCATTGTGATGGAGCCGTGAGCTCTTTATTGTGGAAAACTATTATTTATGATTTATTTTGGCATGAGCCATGAGCTATTTATTGTGGAAAAATATTATTGATGATTTATTTTGGCATGAGTCGTGATTTCTTTATTGTGAAAGATTATTGTTGGTGAATTATTTTGGCAAGTTAAATTATTTGAGCACTTGAGGTGCAAATTGTGATATATTGTGATATTGAAACGCATGCGGTGGTATAAGGTCTGGGTATTGAAATGCATCCGGTGAGATAAGGGTGGCTTGATACGCGTACCTAGTAGGGGAAACTACTAGAAGTCATGCGGTGTGATAAGGATGGCTAAAACGCGGGATGCTATTTCGGAAAAAATATTTTCTTTCAAATAAATTGTGAAGTCTCCCGCGGTAAGATAAGGAAATGAGATATTGTGAATTTGTTTATGATTTGGGACTACGAGGTGGTACCTCGAGGGTGCCCTTGTTAATTTTGATTTATGGCCGCAGTTGCCTTAATTATTTATTGTGATTTTCTTAAAGTTGGAAGGAAATTCGATTTTGTTTCCATGAGATATTATTTGAAATTCTGTTTTGTTTTCACGAGATATTATTTGCCATTATTTTGCTTAACTAAATGGTGACACACTACTTGATTCATTTCCAATGTCATTTTATTTTACACTATTGTTAAACATTTTACCATGCCATTATTAGATTCCAGTAGGGCCTTACCTGACCTCGTCACTACTCTACCGAGGTTAGGCTTGGAACTTACTAGGTACCGTTGTGGTGTACTCATACTACGCTTCTGCATAACTTTTTGTGTAGATCCAGGTACATCTTACCAGCCTAGACGTCAGTGAGTTACCTGCGCACGGAGACTTCGAGGTATATCTGTCATCGTCCGCACACTTCGGAGTCCCCTTCTATTATTTTTATGTTGCTTCCTTATTTTTCTTTAGACCTTGATATATAGAGACATTGAGAATAAAATTCTTAGAAGCTTGTGACTTATTTCTACCGGTTTTGGGAGTTGAAATTGTTTAAATTGGAGTTTATTTATTTCAGATATTTATTATTATTATGCGTTGATAGTCTTACCTAGTCTTAGAGACTAGATGCCATCACGACATCCTACGGAGGAAATTTGGGATCGTGACAAGTTGGTATCAGAGTTGTAGAGTCACAAGCAGGCTTAGTAGAGTCTTGCGGATCGGTACAGAGACGTCTGTACTTATCTTCGAGAGGCTATGGAACTGTTAGGAAAAGTTCACTTCTCTGATTCCTTATCGTGCGACATTGATTTATCTTTAAACATATATCTTATATTTCTTTGTATCCACTCATGTATGACATTGCGCACTCGGTATCAGTTGTGCATTGACGGTTCGTGATGTCGCATATGGACTATGAGGGAGCCAGAGATTCTCAAACATTGCCTCAACGTGTGCTTTCGTTTGAAGAATCGGGTGTATTGAGAGATCACCTAGTGAATCATGTGGGGGTGCAACGGACGTTGGCGTCTTGTTGATTTATACTAGCTGTGAAGGTTATTATTGTGGATCATCGGACGTTGTGACCTATGACTTCGCGTCGAGTGGGGGGAGTCCACTACCAATGGGTGGATTGCGTGGTCATGTGTTATATCAGTTTTGGCCCGAAATGTATATATGTGGTACTGAAAGGTTACATAAAATTTATACATGATTAAGGCCTGAGATTTTGTAGAGGATAAGGTTGGGACTTGCGGTATGCCCGCCTCCTTAATAATCCTATACTTCAGTACAAAAGGAGTTAGAGAAACAACTCTAAATTTACAGAAGGTCTACTCAGCGTAGACGTTACGGTTGCAGATTTTGGGGTGCTTCAGAGGAAGTACAGTTGTTGACGAGATTCTGTACTATGTGGTTTGTGACAAGATTTATCTGTATGGAGCTCTACTTTTGTGATCGTTGTGTATAAATAGGGGTAAGGGTTACCCCAAAGAAGAATCGAAGAGTATGTTAAGAAATGTTTCAGCTCAACAGTGCTGAGTCAGCATAACAAAAGAAGAAATTGGCCTTGGGAGAGATAATTTTCCACCGGTGTTCATGGCAAACTTATGAAGAGGGAAGACCGGCCAATGCAATACCGACCACTTGGCTCAGTTCTCAGACACGCTTTTGAAAGATTTTATTTCCCGGACTCTCTGTGATACGTGACGCATAAGGTCGAACGATTGCGTCAGGTCACCATGACGGTGTTAGAATATGCCATCAAGTTAAATAAGTTAGCCCGTCATATTCCTACTTTGCTTCCTACAGCCAGAGATTGAATCCACATACTCATTAAATGACACAATTATAATCGTAAAATTTTGTACGACTCGGGAGCTACAGGCTGATACTTCATTTCCGTTAGTGGTAGAAATTGCCAAGATATTAGAACGTGTTCGGGGTGAGGAAAAAGTAAAACTAAGGATACCAAGAGGTCTCGAGGTTCTGGAGGATTCAATGAATTCTATTCTGCAAGTATAAATTATTATGGTGGGGGCTCGTGCAGTCGACAAGCCCAGTCTGCACATCGGATTACTCGGGGTGCTCCAGTAAGTTCTTTTAATCTACCACCGACATGAGTTTCCTACAATGGTTATTCCATATTTCTAGCACAAACTCAATATGAGCAGCCAAACTCACAAAGGGGTTGTTATGAATACGGTGATACTAGGCACATCATGAGAAAATTGTCCCAAACTTGGGAGAGACATATTTCATCAAAGCACTCAGGCTACCTGACCCATTGCAGTTACTACACCACCCACATGACTAGTTAGGGGTGGAGGACAGGCGGGTAGAAGGTGTCCTAGAGGTGGAGACCCAGCCGTTGATATATATTTTTTATGGTAGGCCGGAGGTCGCTACATCAGTTGGTGTCATTATAGGTACGACATTGATATAATATAAAGGAATAATTTCCTTAACTTGATTCGGTTCTAAGTATCGAGACGAGTCCTCCTATTGTGCTCCACTTATGAGTGAGCTTCATAATTCTATAATCTACTTATGTGTTTACCCCTGTTGGGAGATTGTATGGAGATAACTACGCCTATCATTTCGTGTTGGTCACTAATAAGAGCTACGAGGCTAAATGTAGTTTTCTGTTACTCATTTCGATAAATTTTGATGTAAATTCTGAATAATTAATTGCAAATTGTGAATTATATACTTACCGGTGTGGGGATCAGTATCTGTTGTGATTTGGTGTAACCGAAATTATTTAAATGGAGAAAATGGAAATTTTTGATTGGCATGATGTGCATATTACTTGTGATTCAGAACTAAGGACGAGATCCCACATTTTTATATAAATTGATATGTTTAAACCGGGCTACGAGCTACGGTGGAAGTTATATAAGGACGAGATTCTTGTGAGGAAAATTCTTGTGTTTAAGTTCTCCCTTGTGAAATTAAATTTGTACTATAGTAATAATAGGGAGTCATACATGTTAGGCTTATTTAAAAATTCTTATATGAAATTCTCTATGCATAGTTGTCAAATTCGTGTTGTAATTATTAATTTTTAACCTACGAGGTAGGTGCCGCCCAAGTGGCGTTAAATGTGACTCGTTAATTCGGGTAAATAATTATGAGGTCTTCATGACTCACATCTAGTTATCAGTATTGTGAAGGTTTGCAACAAGATTTTTGTTAACATGAGGTTAAATGACGATTTTGTAATTGATTATGAACAACTATTAAGACCAAACTGACCCAAGACGGTGCCCCATTTACAGGGTCAGACGAGTGTAAGTAGAACTTTCAGAAGCTCAAGATCACTTTGACTCCGACACAAGCGTTGGTATTACTTACATGTTCAAAGTCTTATATTATGTATTGTGACGCGTCGCGTATTGGTCTCGGCGTGGTATTGATGCAAAATGGTTGGGTGATTGCCTACGTGTCCAGACAGTTAAAGGTACATGAGAAGAATTTTCCGGTCCACGACCTTGAGTTAGCAGCTATTGCTCGTGCCTTGAAGATTTTGGCGGCATTATTTGTACGGTGTCCATTGTGAGGTCTACACCGATCACCGGATTCTACAACATCTGTTTAAATAGAAGGATCTTAATTTGCGGCAGCGGAGATGGTTGGAGTTGCTTAAGGATTATGACATCACCATTCTCTATCATCCTGGGAAGGCCAATGTAGTGGCCGATGCCTTGAGTCGTAAGGCAGAGAGTTTGGGCAGCTTAGCATATTTACCGGTAGCAGAGAGGCCTTTGGCCTTGGATGTTCAGGACTTGGCCAACCAATTTGTCAGATTGGATGTTTCCAAGCCGAGTCGAGTTTTGGCTTGTGTGGTTTCTCAGTTTTCTCATTATGATCGTATCAGGGAGTGTCAGTATGATGACCCCCATTTTCTTGTCCTTAAGGATACAGTTCAGCACGATGATGCCAAGGAAGTCGCAATTGGAGATGACAGTGTATTACGGATGTAGTGAAAGCTATGTGTGCCTAATGTAGATGGTTTGCGTGAATTGATTCTCCAGGAGGCTCACAGTTCGTGGTACTCCATACATTTGGGTACTGCGAAGATGTAGCAGGACTTGAGACAATATTACTGGTGGAGGAGGATGAAGAAAGACATAGTGGAGTATGTAGCTCGGTGCCTAAATTGTCAGTAGGTATGTGCATCAACGACCGGGTGGATTACTTCAGAAGTTAGAAATTCCAGAATGAAAATGGGAGCGGATCACTATGTATTTCGTTGTTGGGCTCCCACAGACACGGAGGAAGTTCGATGTAGATTGGGTTATTGTGGATAGATTGACCAAGTCAGCTCATTGCATTCCTGTGATTACTACTTACTCTTCAGAGCAGCTGGCGCAGGAATATATTCGTGAGATTGTCAGACTTCACGGTGTACCGGTATCTATCATCTCTGACCGGGGTACACAGTTTACCTCACGATTTTTGAGGGTTGTACATCAAGAGTTGGGTACGCGTGTGGAGTTAAGTACAACATTTCACCCTTAGACGAACGGGCAGTCCAAACGCACTATTCAGATATTGGGGGATATGCTTTGTGCGTGTGTGATAGATTTTGGGGGTGCTAAGGACCAGTTCTTACCACTTGCGGAGTTTGCTTACAATAACAGTTACCAGTCAAGCATTCAGATGGCTCAGTATGAGGCTTTGTATGGTAGGCGGTGCCGGTCTCCAGTGGGTTGGTTCGAACCGGGCGAGGCTAGACTATTGGGTACAAACTTAGTTCAGGATGCCTTGGAAAAGGTTAAGTTGATTCAGGATCGACTTCGTACAGCCCAATCAAGATAGAAGAGTTATGCGGATCAGAAGGTTCGTGATGTTGCATTTATGGTTGGTGAGCGGGTATTGCTCCGGGTTTCGCCTATGAAGGGTGTGATGAGGTTCGGGAAGAAGAGAAAGTTGAGCCCTAGGTATATTGGGCCTTTTAAGATTCTTGAGAGAGTTGGAGAGGTGGCATATAAACTTGCACTACCACCTTAGACTTCAATTCCGTTCAGCTGGACAAGGATCTATCTTATGTTGAGGAACCGATTGCTATTTTGGATAGGCAGGTTCGAAAGCTGAGGTCAAAGAACATTGCTTCCGTGAAGATTCAGTGGAAGGGTCATCCGGTTGAAGAGGCAACTTAGGAGACCGAGCATGATATGCATAGCTGTTATCCACACTTATTCACCAGCTCGGGTATTTCTTCTAACTCCGTTCGAGGACGAACGTTTGTTTTAGAGGTGGAGAATGTGATGACCCAAAATGTCATCTTTAAATTTAATAATTAATTATGTATTCTAAGACCTCGAAAAGCACTATTTATCATTACTCGACTTGCGTGTGCAGTCCGTAAAATTATTTCGGAAAGGTTTTATGCGAAAAATGAATTAAATTGTGAATTAGAGCTTTAAAACTCAACTGAGTTGACCTTGGTCAATATTTATAAAACATGGACTCGGATCGGTGTTTTGACAGTTTCGGTAGGTCTGTATCGTGATTTGGGACTTGGGCGTATGCCCAGAATCAAATTCTGAGGTCCCTAATCCGAGATACGAAATTTTGAAGAAAAAATAAAAGTTTAATTCAAATAGTGACCGGATGTCAAATTATGTGCAAACGACCCCCGGAATAGAATTTTGATGATTCTAACAGCTCCGTATGGTGATTTTGGACTTAGGAGAGTGATCAGAATTTTATTTGGAAGTCCGTAGTGGAATTAGGCTTGAAATGCCGAAAGTTGAATTTTTGGGAAGTTTGACCAAGGGGTTGACTTTTTGATATCAGGGTCGAAATCCGATTCTGAAAATTCGAGTACCTCCGTTATGTCATTTATGACTTGTGCGCAAAATTCGAGGTAAATCGGACGTGATTGGATAGGATTTGGAGTCATTTGTAGAAATTAGAAATTTCAAAATTCATTAGGCTTGAATCTATGTGTGATTCGTGTTTTTTTGAAGGCTCGACTAAGTTCGTATTGAATTTTGGGACATGTTGGTATAATTGGTTAAGGTCCCGATGGTCTTGGGTGGATTTCAAAAGGTAAACGGAATGGATTTCGGACAAAGAGGGTTGCTCGAAATTTCTGTTGCAGAAATTTCGCCACAAATTTCTCGTGCGTGGAGCCAACTTTGGAAGCTTATATCTCGTAATTCATAAGGAATCGGAAAATGTTCAAAACATGAAAGTTGTAGTCATTTGATTCTAGTTTCCAGAAAGTTAAAACATTCATTATTTGAACATTTGTACATAACGTTATGATCGATTGAAGGAAGGCTGGTACAAGCAAGTTCTAGTGGACTTTTAGTGACGGAAAATGAACTTTTAGTGACTGATGGGTAGAAACTTAAGGACCACAAATGGTCATTTCCTTCATTTCATTTTGGAATTTTTGAGCACCACTCTAGGGCGATTTTCACGGGAAAACATTGGGGTAAGTGTTCCTTATCCTATATTGATTATATTTCATGATTCCATACTCATTTACATCATGAATCCGTGAATCTATAAAAGAAAAATCAAGATTTTTGCAAAATCTTCCAAAATCAAAACTTTAAGATTTGGAGGTCCATTTTTATCGGAATTTGGTAAAATTGGTATGGGTGGACTCGTAATTGAATGGGTTGTCGGATTTTGTAAGTTTCTCCGGATTTCGAGATGTGGGGCCCACAAGCAAATTTTGAGTTAATTTCGGATTTTATTAAAAAATATAATATTTTCTTTTGAAATTGATTACTATAATTTTTGTTGATTGTATCGAATTAATTATGACTAGATACGAGTCAATCGGAGTCAGAAAATTGAGGAAAAGCCGTACTACTTGGTTAAATTGGAGCAAGTCGAGGTAAGTGACTTGTCTAACCTTGTGTGGAGAAAATTTCCCCTAGGATTGGTACTAACGTGATTATTGAAATGTGTTAAAAGTCGTGTACACGAGGTAATGAATGTGTACACGGGCTAAATGTGAAAGATTATGTTTTAAATTGTGTAGATCACTATTGCACATTTATTAAATTATTTTATCTTGTTATATTATTCATCATTGATCTCAGACATATACTTTAAATTTGTTTGACCTTTTCCTGCTAATTGTTTTACTTGTTTAGTTGAAACTTGGTTTCTTTTATTCTGTGCATTATTTGAAGGTTGTTTTCTTTAAATTAAATATTATTAATATGAAGTATTTGACAATTTTAAACTTGATATTGAAGCAACGTATTAAAGATTTTGAAATATTATTTTCCTGAATAATTTTGTAATATTTTCGTACTCATTGTGATGGAGTCGTGAGCTCTTTATTGTGGAAAACTAGTATTTATGATTTAGTTTGGAATGAGCCATGAGCTCTTTATTGTAGAAAAATATTATTGATGATTTATTTTGGCATGAGTCATGAGTTCTTTATTGTGGAAAAATATTGTTGTTGAATTATTTTGGCAAGTTAAATTATTTGAGCACTTGAGGTGCAAATTGTGATATTGATACGCATGCGGTGGTATAAGGTCTGGGTATTGAAACGCATCCGGTGAGATAAGGGTGGCTTGATACGCGTGGCTAGTAGGGGGAACTACTAGAAGTCATGCGGTGTGATAAGGATGGCTAAAACGCGGGATGCTATTTCAGAAAAAAATATTTTCTTTCAAATAAATTGTGAAGGCTCCCGCGGTGAGATAAGAAAATGAGATATTGTGAATTTGTTTATGATTTGGGACTACGAGGCGGTACCTCGAGAGTGCCCTTGTTGATATTTATTTATGGCCGCAGTTGCCTTGATTATTTGCTGTGATTTTCTTAAAGTTGAAAGGAAATTTGGTTTTGTTTCCATGAGATATTATTTGAAATTCTGTTTTGTTTCCACGAGATATTATTTGCCATTATTTTGCTTAATTAAATGGTGACGCACTACTTGGTTCATTTCCAATGTCATTTTATTTTACACTATTGTTAAATATTTTACCATGCCATTATTATATTCCTGTAGGACCTCGCGTGACCTCGTCACTACTCTACCGAGGCTAGGCTTGGCACTTATTGGGTACTGTTGTGGTGTACTCATACTACTCTTCTGCATATTGTTTTGTGCAGATCCAGGTACATCTTACTAGCCTAGACGTTAGTGAGTTACCTGCGCACGGAGATTTTGAGGTATATCTCTCTGCGTCCGCAGACTCCGAAGACCCCTTCTATCATTTTTATGTTGCTTCCTTATTTTTCTTTAGACCTTGATATATAGAGACATTGAGAATAAAATTCTTAAAAGCTTGTGACTTATTTCTACCGGGTTTTGGGAGTTGAAATTGTTTGAATTGTAGTTTATTTATTTCAGATATTTATTATTATTCCGTATTGATAGGCTTACCTAGTCTTAGAGATTAGGTGCCATCACGACATCTTACGGAGGAAATTTGGGGTCGTGACACCACAACTCTTCCATTATTCTTAGTTAGCTTCATACTTTGATCAAATGGAGTGATGGCCTCTTTTATGTTGTAATGACTGATTTACTTTCCTANTAAATTCTTAGAAGCTTGTGACTTATTTCTACCGGGTTTTGGGAGTTGAAATTGTTTGAATTGTAGTTTATTTATTTCAGATATTTATTATTATTCCGTATTGATAGGCTTACCTAGTCTTAGAGATTAGGTGCCATCACGACATCTTACGGAGGAAATTTGGGGTCGTGACACCACAACTCTTCCATTATTCTTAGTTAGCTTCATACTTTGATCAAATGGAGTGATGGCCTCTTTTATGTTGTAATGACTGATTTACTTTCCTAATGTAATAAGATTTACACAATACAGTTAGACCTTTCTATAAAATTCATTATAACAACGCTTCACTATAACTATTAAATTTTCTTTGGAACAATCTTTCATGTTATGTTATAATATATATTACCTATAACAACACTTTACTATACAACCAAACATTTCAGAAAAACGAGGTTGTTATAGAGAGGTTTGTCTGAACATATAACCCCATCCCCCTTCCTCCCTCCCCACCCGCACACTATTTCTTTTAATTTTGATACCTAATATGGCATACATTTTTCGAGATACTTTCTTTCAAAAGTGGAAGATAGAAACATTCTCATTTCTGTCATGTCATTCGCATCAGGGTTAATTTCACTCAAGGTCATCCAACTTATCATTTATTTCACAAAAGTCACTTATTGATTTTCATCACTTAAAAGTCACTCAACTTTACCTTTATAACTTAAAAGTCATTCTAGTTCAAAACCTATAAAATATCCAATAACAAATATCACATGATATTACATTTAATTAAAAAATATAATAATAATGCCACATAAGCTTAAATAGACCATATCTAAGTTTGTAATGACCCAACCAATCCTTTTAACTTTTAGAACCCTATTCCCTAAAATAAAATTTCCCGTATGTGCTTTTAATAATTATTGACTTGCGGGGATGGTTGGTTCGGGATCTGGAACCGTTTGGGTTGAAATCGGAACACTTGGTTCCTTAAGTTAGCCTTAAAAGGCCAAGTTTGACTTCAGTCAACATTTTGAGAAAACGACCCCGGAATCGGGATTTGACGGTTCCAATAGGTTCATATGATGATTTTGGACTTGGGCATATGTCCGAATCGGATTTTGGATAACCCAAGAGCGTTTTGACGCTTAATAGTAAAACCCAACTATTTGAAGATAACAGTCTTGGCATGGCAATTTAGGTTGGCATGATATGGAGATAACCAGTCCATGCCCAGGATAATTTCAAAATCGATCATCTAAAGCAATAGGAGATCTACTCTAGTTTCATAACCACAGAATGTAATAATACAGCACTGGTAGATCCGATTCACAACAACAGAATCTCCCACATGAGTGGACACATAAACATGAATACTCAAGGACTCACTAGAAACACCCAAAAATTGAACAAATAGAGATGACGCGTAGGAATATGTAGATCCTGGATCCAATAATACGGAGGCATTTTTTCCGCAAACAACAACAATACCTGTAATCACGGCATCTAAGGTCGCTGCATCTGTCCTAGCCAGAAAAGCATAGAACTGAGCTGGAGCGCCAACTAGCTGGCCTCCACCTGGCTGACCTCCACCTATAAGACGGCCTCTACCCACCTGTCCTCCACCTCTTAGTGGTCAGATGGATGGTGGAGCAAGTAGTGCGGTAATCATAGGTTGCTGACCCTGTTGCACTAGTCTACCCCGAAGTCTGGGGCAGAATCTCCGTATGTGACTGGGAACTCCACACTTGTAACAACCCTTAGGTACAATGGGTTGTTGACTAAGAATATGGCCTTGGTGACCTGAATACCCACTGGAAAAACCATGAATAGCTAGTGGGCGATAAGAACTCTCTGGTATAGCACTGAAATAAGGTCGCACTAGAGTACCCCGAGGAGGCGGTGGTGCTGGATATGGGGGCATGCTGGACTGCCCTCTCACAAACTGACCTCTACCCCCAGACGGCGCACCTATGAACTCTCCAGAATATCAAAACTGTTTATCTCTCATAACCTGCTCTCGGCTCCGCTGATGCGCACCTTCAATCCTCCGGGCTATCTCCACGACTAGATCATAAGAAGTACCTATCTCAACCTCTCGAGCCATAGTGGCATGAATGCCAGTATGTAAACCCGCAACAAACCTCCGCACTCTCTCTGTCTCAGTAGGGAGTATCATAAGTGCATGGTGAGATAACTCAGAGAATCTCGCCTCATAATCGGTCACTAACATCTGACCCTGCTGGAGCTGCTCAAACTGAAACCGCAACTCTTCCCTC
The DNA here is from genome assembly GCA_000715115.1 of Nicotiana otophora. NCBI lineage: Eukaryota > Viridiplantae > Streptophyta > Magnoliopsida > Solanales > Solanaceae > Nicotiana > Nicotiana otophora. The sequence goes on along the minus strand of AWOL01S0001966.1, from coordinate 340,513 downwards.
TGGGAGGGTGGAATATACCTGTCCAGGAAGATACAGGTGAATCTGTCCTAAGTCATGGGAGGAGAATCTGTCCTCTAGCTGAAAAGTATCAAAGTCAACCCCATGAGACTCCAATATCCTCACGTTGTATAGTCTATCCTTGCATCATCCTGGGTATCCTCATGTCACTCACCCCCAAACGCAGGAGGATGTAGTCTAGTCCATCTGCCTAATAGTTTATGCAGATCAGCGGCTGCAGCTAGCCTGGGATCAGGTGTAGTTGCTGCCACTGGCTGGTCTCCACCCACGGGTAGTGCACCCTGGGTATGATATACAGCAGTTGCCTGCCCATGAGCCTGCACGGTAGGGGTTTGTTCTCCCCCGCCCGCCTGAGATGTGGTTGGGTCTGCCGGAAATAAACCAGCATGAGTCATAGTGTCCATGAACCGCAGCATACGACCCATGACATCCTGAAATCCCGGTGCAAATGTGAAATCCACCGGAGCTGGCTCTACGACAGGCACCTCACTCTGTTCCTCAATAATGGGATTCTCTGCTTGACCCACTGGTGGCATAACTGGAACAAACCTGGGACGTCCTCGCCCCTACCACGGGCTAGAGTCCTCCCTCGACCTATGCCTTGGCCTCTAGCAACTGGGGGAGTAGCTATTCCCTAGTCTGGAACCTCATTAGAGCACGTTCTCACCATCTGAGATAATAAGAGAAAGATATTTAGTACTACATCAATTGCACGATGGAAGATGAAGAAAGGTAGTTTCCTAACACACTATAGCCTCTCGAAGATAAGTACAGACGTCTCTATACCGATCCGCAAGACTCTATTAGATCTGCTCAAAACTTGTGAGACCTACGTGAACCTAGTGCTGTGATACCATGTTGTCACAACCCAATTTCACCTATAGGTCGTGATGGCGCCCAACACTACAACTAGGCAAGCCAACTAGTAATTTAAACCCATATTCAATTCTTTGAAAATTAACCGAGTAATTAAACTCTTCTTACTTGCAAGAATTTAATAAATTAAAATAACCAAGAACAGAATTTAAATCCAACCATTCTACCAATGTGTGTGCCAAGACTTGGTGTCACAAGTGTATGAGCATCTAGTAGATTATACAAAAATTATAAATAATGTTTGGAATAAAATAGACAAAATAAAAATTCATGAAGGGGCACTAGTTGCTGCAGAACGGCTCAGAAAGCAGCTCACCACTAAATCTCCGAATAACGCGGGTGCGCTCCGATAGGTCCAACAATAGCACCTGTCTCAGGTCCTGCACAAAAAAGTACAGCAATTGTAGCATGAGTACGTAAACAACGTGTACCTAGTAAGTATCAAGCCTAATCTCGAAGAGATAGAGACGAGATGACCTACTTTGACAATCACTACGGGTCAATAATAATAATTTAAATAAAACTAGAATATCTAAATCAACATGGTTCACAGAGTTAACAATAATTTTATTTAACCAGCAGAAATAATTAAATTCCTTCAAATGCGGCAATTTCCAATATGTTAATTAAATTCACAAACTGCAATTAAAATAAAAGGCATGATATAATAATAATAATTATTATTATTAGGCACGATTTTTGTCGAGGTCGTACGTCCCGATCCAGAATGTCGTGTACACTACCGAGGTACGTGCGGCGCGATCCATAGATGCATCTATCCTGCCGAGGCGTTCGGCCCGCTCCACAAGAAAGGAGGACATTTTCTTATGTACCTCTGGAAGATGAGTATATTTAATTTCTTTTAATAATTAATTAATTTAAACAGAAAATTAAACATATGAGATTTTTATCTTTTAATATTTTTCTCTAACAATTCACAATATATATATCAAATAATTTTAATTAAACAAAGAATACAATTTACACAAGTAATTCATGATTTGAGTCCTAAAACTACCCGGACTTTAGCAAAAATAGTAGTTACGCACAGACTCTCGTCACTTCGTGTGTACGTAGCCCCTGCAATTAGCACAATTATTTAATTTAATCACCTATGGGGTAAATTCCCTCTCACAAGATTAGACTAGAGACTTACCTTGTCTCAAAGTCCACTTTCCGATCAAAATGTCGCATAAAAACCTCAATTCGATGCCGAAAAATCCGAAACTTCAAATTGTTAGTTGAAATCCCCTCTCAAAAAGATCCAAAATCGCCCAAGAATGGAAGAAAACGGGCTCAAAATGACCGAGCCCCGATTTTAACACATTCTGCCAAGCAGAGGTTTTGCACCTGCGAGGGCACACCGCGCCTGTGGCTTTTGCACCTGCAGAAAAGCCTCGCAGGTGCGAGGCTTCACTTGACTACCTCTCTCGCATCTGCGCGATGCCTCGCACCTGCGTGTTCACAGGTGCACAAAAACATCTGCATCTGCGGTCGATTGCCCCTTCCCTTTTTTGCTTCTGCGTACAATAACTTGCATCTGCGAGGGTCGCACATGCGGATGTCCAAGCGCAGGTGCGAACGTACCAGAAGCAGAAAGCTTCGGTTCCTTTCCAAAATTTTAAAATTGGTCCGAGCCTCGTCCGGTTAACACTTGGGGATCCCGGGGCCCCGCCCGAACATACCAACAAGTTTGAAATCATAAAACGGACTCGCTCGAACTCTCAAAACGTGTAAAACAACATCAAAACTAAGAATCATACCCCCAAACTAAATTGATTCAACTTAGAATTTTCAAATTCTTCAAACTTACTCCGAATGCGCCAAAATATGCTTATACTACTCGGAATGACACCAAATTTTACATGCAAGTCTTAAAACACTATACGGAGCTTTTTCCAAACTTGGAATTCCAAACGTACTTCGATTACACCAAAACCTATTCCAAACCAAATTTAAAGAACTTTAAACTTTCAAATAGTTAAATTTTACTGTTAAGCGCTAAAACGCTCCCGGGTTATCCAAAACCTGATTCAAACATACGCCCAAGTCTGAAATCATCATACGAACCTATTGGAACCGTCAAATTCCGATTCCGGGATCATTTTCTCAAAATATTGACCGGAGTCAAACTTGACCTTTTAAAGCTAAACTAAGGAGCCAATTGTTCCGATTTCGACCCGATTACTTCCAAATTCTGAACCAACCATCCTCGCAAGTCATAAATTATTAAAAATACATTCGAAAAGTTTTATTTAGGGGAACGGGGTTCTAAAAGTCAAAATGACCACTTGGGTCATTACAATTTCACTGTGGGTGTTTCTTACCAATATTTTGACTTTAATGGAATAGTAATTTATGAAAATAGGTTCTTATTAGCTTGTTGTTCTTGTTTGTAAATAGTATATTTATATATTATGTGATATTGAAGTCGGTCGGTTTTCCAAGATATTTTATTTTTTAATTTTATTTTTACGAAACCGACCGACTTCGGTCGGTTTTCTTTTGGCGCAAAAATGCGGGAAACTATTTTAGAATCCCACAAAATTTATTTTTTAAGAAACCGACCGAAATTGGTCGGTTTTTCATATAAAATAAATTAAAACTAATATTCAAAAACCGACTGAAATCGGGCTGAGGAAGAAATGGGTCTAACTTAGATGTGGTCTATTTAAGTTTATGTGGCATTATTGTTAGATTTTTTAATTAAATGTAATGCCATGTCATATTTTTTATTGGATATTTTATAGGTGTTGAACCAGAATGATTTTAAGTTATAAAGGTAAAGTTGAGTGACTTTTAAGTGATGAAAAATAGATAAGTGACTTTTGTGAAATAAATGATAAGTTGGATAACTATGGATTACATGGGTGAAATTAACTCATTCGCATCATTGCTTGCGGTCAACAAATCGACAAAATCAATCACATATCCACCAAGAATTTCGTGGGAGTTGAAGAAATACAACATTTTAAAAATATTTTATATCTCGAGTTCTTCAAATTATATTAAATATTAAACCTAGTATTGACATTTAATTATTAATCAAACACCATAACATTTTGATTATTTCAGATGATATTTTCATAAAATTTATGGATCAAACTTAACTCACCACATCATTTTATAGTCAAGTTAAAGAAATGGAATATTACAAACAAACAATTCTTCCAAAAAGACACTACTTTTATAGAGTGTCTTTATTTTTTAATGAATAAAAAATAATATCTTAACATAAATATTTTTTTTCATGATCTAAAACTGGTAAACGATTTTAATGTTTAGATATCTTCCTTGATAAAGTATTTCATATCCATCTCATAACTTGAATGTCATGTCTACATGCTCTTTATGTAACATAATTATTTGTTATTTTAAGATTTATTTTATTTGTCGCGAAATAACTAATTATGATGAGCATATATATCCAAAAGGTTATTCCTAAACTTAATATGCATTTCAAGATCATCATAAATGTATCATCCATCCTAAAATTTATAACATTAAATTCACAAAAACTATAAAGGATAGAAACTCATGAATAAATAAAAGTATACTTAAAAAAGTGGAACCGATTCATTGATTTAATGTTGTGTCTTTGACCATCTCCATAGTCAAATTCAGATGGAATACACTTTCAATTTTTTGAATTAATGTAAAGCTTGTGTTACCTCGTGATAAGATGTGTTTGCCTTTGACATGATGTAGAACCTGGAAAAGTTTTTACCAACATGAATCATGAGAGGACGTGTATATCTATTAAAACTGCACGGATAAATTTTTGTAACATAGTACACATTAATGCCTTTTGAGGAATTGCATCCTCGCAGCCTCGCTTATGGACAAAATCTTATTTACGTAGTTCCCTATTAATCTCGTCCCAATTTGTTTTTTTCACAGACTACCAGTTTACAAAATCTTCAAACTTGTCTTCTTTGACTAAGCTCAACCCCTTCCAAGAAAGCATGAGAACATACAACCAAAATATTGATGAAAGCTTGTACAACTCTCTTTGGCAGAGGCTTTGGCTCTCTTAGAATTGATGGGAAAAGTTGATCTCTAATTTAATTTCGACTCTTTGATATAAAACTGTTACTTTCTTTCTTTCCGCTGTTCTAACACAAACATATGGTCGTATTCACTTTACTTCACTAAATTGCAGTATGTTTTCTTGCTCGATGAATCTTGTAGAGGAGCAAGTACTCTCAAAGAATTTCCAACCACCGTTTGGGAATGGAATGGAATGATTGTGATTGTTATGAAAGGGTATGAAGCGTTAGGTTGGTGTTTTTGCGAGGCGTCTGTTGTTTTATAAGGGGTCCTTTGGCAGGGTGTATAAGAATAGTGCCGAATAAGGTGTATTAGTAATGCATGAGTTAACAATGCAAGCATTAATTATGCAGATATTATTTTTTATTTACTGTTTGATATGGTTATTAAAATTATAATGCATTGCATAATTTTTAAGAAAAATAGTTGTTTACAAAAATATCCTCCATATTCTCAAGATTTAAGAGACTTTAAGGATAATTTTATCTTTAACCATACTAATGCATGCATTAATAGCCTTGGTATTACTAATGTCATGGTTTTTTATGCATTACATATACATAGTACAGATTGAAAAAATATACAAACATGACAGCTAATGCTTGTATTATTTTTTTTAACACCTCCTGCCAAACGACCCCTAAGTGATTAGGTTTTTGAAAAGAGATATTTTAGTAATTTAAGCTTTTATATATATATTTATATTTTAAAAGCCCTCCTATTAATGCTTTACTTTATATTGGGATGATGTTGAGCCACTCTGCTTTTCCCCCAAATGGGTTTTCCAAGTTTTCATTTTTTTTTTTCTCAATGGCTTTTTTGGGCTTTTTTGCTCACAATTTTTCATTCTTTCTTCCCTTTACCCCAAATGTGTTCTGTAAATTTTCATTTTTTTTAAAGTTTCTCAAATGGGGTTCTCTAAATTTTTTATTTTTATTTTTATCCTGGCGATCAAGCAGGAGTTTATTTCGACCTTTGGTGAACTCTCAGTGTTTGCTCCCTAATGAGGAATCTCTCTTGAGGAATGAGAATTCAGTTTCTGATCGCGTGGCGTCCTATTGAAATGCCTTAAAAATTTACCCTTTCTTCCTTAATTCAGATTTTTGCCCATTGAGGAGTATAGTTCTAGTTCTAGTTCTAAGTTCTATCAACAATGCTAAATTATGCTCTCTCTTTCTATCAATGTAAATTACTCCCCCTGTCCCAATTCATGTGATATTGTTTGATTGGGCGCAGTGTAAAAAAGAATTTTTTTTTCTTTTTTAATTTTATGGTCTAAAACAAGTCATAATATTTGTGTGACTATAAATCACATAATTAACTGAAAAATTAGAAGTTTAAAATTAAAATACGTTTAAATACAGAAGTAAAATTAGAAGTTTAAAATTAAAATACGTTTTAAATACAGAAAAAGACTAAAAAGAAAAGTACGCCATATAAAATGAGATATTGAGAGTATTATTTAAAATCGTGTTTGTGTGTCATATGCATTTTCACAGACGCTTATGATGGGTTCACAGTTTTTGGTAAATGAACTCGTATGTAGTGTGTCTCTTTCTAAAAGATGCTGATCCTTTAATACTTGTGATTTCAGGACTTTTCGAAAATGATATTGGAAATTTTGAGTTTTTAGATTTAGTGAAATTTGGTTTTATTTTCTTCTTAAGCTCTTTCAATTGTATGTATGCTTGAGCTTGGGCATGTATGTGCCCTTTGTGTCATATCTTGGACTTTGGAGGACAATGTTTGATGGTTTAGGTGGTCGCTACTAGTCGAGAAAAGCAACTCGTGAGTTTATGGAATTGGGATACTGAATTTGATTGCTAATTCATTGGAGATCAACCTCTGGTTGCTTTTTGGATCATCAGATCCAAATGAAAATTACTTGTCTTAGTTTGTTATGTAAGTCCCTTTTTTCTCTATTTTTGTTTCCTTTGAGCTGATAAATCTACTAATTTAGTATACTAAATAGCAACCAAAATCTGCTGTTGTGGTTTGCTAGAAATGCTTTTTCACTGTTTGAAAATGCTAAGGATACAGACACAAAAGATGCCTTGAATCGCATAATCAGGGCATGTGCTACCATGTTGCAAGTTTCCATTTACTAATAACTAAGGATCAAAACATGAGGTACAGAAAATAAAGCATCCAAGGGTCATATAGTAGAGAGCTTTTATGTAGAAATGCTATCACTTAGATGGAAGAGATAAGGCCTTTTTCTTTGAAGAATGCGACACAATCATCAAACATTTCTTCAATGGACTTGAATTTCATTCCTAAGTTCTCCAGCTTCAAGGTGTTGAATTCGTAGTGAGGTCGATCAAGTTTCTTAAACCTGAAATAGCAGTTAATTTGAATCTCCACCAAAATAGTAACTCCTACTATTTTTTTTATTTTTTTTGATAAGGTACTCCTATATCCTTTCTTTCTATTAAGAGAATAAGAGTATCCGTTTTAAGTAGAAATAATGGATGTGGTATGTAGAACTATAGGTCTTTCTAGGATAGAGGCGAATCTATGATTTAAATAGGTATATGCACATCTTCATATACTGACATTCATGCATATAATGCATATTTTACTCTTTTCACATTTTTTGTATAAATATGTGTTGTGGCATGTAAGCTGGAAGCGTTATCAACTTATTTTCTTAACTCTTCTTGTATTTGAGTCAATGTTTCTTGCTAATATTTGCTACTGTGTATGTGTAGTTTTTGTTTATATTGTTGCTATTTAATAGGGAGACGGGGGAAGGAATAAGGGGAAAGGAGATAGTGAGAATTGAACTCACACTTATCTAGTACTACTAAGTTATGTTGCTTGGTTCCTTTAAAGATGTTGTTGGCTGTATGTCAGATCCTCCAAAAATCACTCATTTTTGGGAGATCCGGGCAACATAGCTACTAAGTTATAAGCCTTTGTGTATATATAAGTGCACATAGATCCACTACTTATATAATCGATTCGCCTCTTCTTGAGATTAGACAAACCTTTTAGGAATAGGCAAAGATGGATAGCGCTCCGATAGGATTGAGACAAGTTGATTGTTGTCAAGAACCTTTGAGCTGCAAAGATACCTCCCATGAGCATCTGGATGCTCATAGACAAGTATATGGGAGATAGCAACATCATCTATGTGAACATACCCCATTCTTCCATGCCAGTCAAACTTATCTGTCTTTCCTTTAAGTAAACCAAGGACATCATCTGCTGTTGAACATAACTCAGGAGGCAAACTTGGTCCAATGATGAAAGAGGGGAGTAGTGTCACAAGATGAATATTGTTTTGTTCACAGAATTCCCAAGCAGCCTTCTCAGCTAGTGTCTTTGATAGTACATACCAAATCTTGTATCCACAGAGTAAAATGATGAGATTATTATATGTATACTCACCATCTGAATTTATATGATACCCTCTTCTTGTTTTTTTATTTAAACTTTGGGTTGTGTCAAAATGTTTGACTTCTAAAACTTTCACAACTTTCAAGAAATCAAATTCAAGATACTAATTGAATTATAAATTATCTCATTTGTCCAAAGTCTTGGTGGACAAAGTCACCCGATACCTCTGCTGGTGAGAGGTAGCCGGCACCCCGTAGAATTAGTTGATGTATGCGTAAGCTGGTTCGGACACCACGGTTTTGAATTTTTTATTTTATTTTTAATTTGAAGGTTTAATATGATATTTTCTCCATCAAATTATCTTTTCAACTACTACTTTAATATTTTCCCTTATATTGAAGTCAAATTAATATTTTAAACTTCGTGCTTAGGTAATATCATCGTATAAAATGGAACTGACACAGGTACAGTAAAAACGAAATATTAGCGACAGAATAGATGTATTTACCTCAAAGTTTTTACAGAGTTCGACAGAGCTCCAAGATGATTCATCCAAGGGTATGTTAGGGTCAATGTCATCTCTTACCCGTGCTGTTGAAGAAGATGAGGTCAAAACCACACGTTTCAGACTTGGATTTTTCTTACAGGATCTTAGCACATTTAAGGTACCATCTATTGCAGGTTTCAGGATTTCAGCCTGCAGCATGCACATTTAGTCACTTAAGGTGATTTCCCTTCTCCGATTTATATGGTACTCTTTTTCATTTTGTGAAGATTTGAAATGTTTAGACTTACAAAAGTGCGTTCAATCAAATATTGTCATATAAAATGAAACGCATAGAATATTTTGGATACCGTAAGATCATAAGTTGGCTGTCCCAAGACAGGTGAGGCAGTATGAAAAACACCTTCACAGCCCATAATAGCATCATCAAAGCTGCCTTCATCAGTAAGGTTAGCTTTCACCAGACGAAGTCTCTCGTTTGCTCCTTGAAGCTTCCACAGATGACCTACTTTCTTCTGGTTCCCTGATTTTGACATACAAACTTCAATGCCTTCTAACAGATTTGAGTGGATAAATCTCCATTACTAGTAGCTATTGTTACATAGGTTCGTTCAAGTACATATATATCCGGTGTGGAAAGATTTCGCCTTTCTAATATTTAGTGTATTTTGAAGAATTTGCAAGAAGTACCCGCATCTTTATCTTCAGGGATGGATCCAAGATTTAAACCTGATGAGTTTAACCTTAATGTTCTTAGCACTGAAGTCATTGCACTTTAAAATCATTGGTTCAGAATTTTAATGTTCTTTATATATAATGTTTGTGTCAAAAACTTAAAGTTTGGTTGAATCCATAGAAAATACACTCCATTTGCATATATATGTTTATCGCTCTCGTGGAGGCAAATGAAGGATCCGTATAACCAGAGGCGCGCGGATCCAGGATTCAAACCCTATGGGTTCAACTTTTAAGGTATTCAGCATTGAACCCATTATATTTTTAAATTTATGAGTTCATATCTACTATTTTTGCATTTTTAATGAATTTTTACTTATAAAGTTTTACTCCGCGTCGAAAGTTATGTGATCAATTGAACCCGTTGATAGAACACAACATCCGCCCCTGCGTATAACATAGCTAGTAGTAAGGGTAAGAGTAGTTGCATGTACCTGGATCTCTAACTGTGCCAATGACATGATAACCAGACAAGAGAAGGCGTTTGATTAGCCATGAAGCTAGAAAACCAGATGCACCTGTCACACATACTTTTCCCTTGTACTTACTGCTGTTTTCTTCTACATTTTTATTTTCCAATATTTCCATGTTTTACAATTTCTTGGCTGCAACATGTTCATATAAATATAATTGATGTATATATAGGGGAAATGTAGGCATTGAGGAAGGTATAAAGAAGGTGAATCATTTCATTTATGTGACTCTTACATAGTATACTCACAAGCTGCATGAAACTTTTCTTCAGCTAATAAGCAAATTATCTTTGTGTGACTCTACACGTTACTCACAAGGACAAGTCAACAGAGTCAGATTTAGGGCGGGTTATGTTGGTTCAATATGTATATATATAATTGTTTAAAAATAAAATCTCACTTATCCTAAAATCAGTGACTCTATATCATGAATTCGTCTAGGACATTCCCCTTTAGTCTACACGTTAACCCCAAAAGATAATGTATAGGGCATTCCCCTTTATCATCCAAACTATTACATCCTTTTTGAAACTTAAGGACCTTTCGCGTACCTCACAAGTATCTAATCTGAAGCTAAAGCATCTATATATATATATATATATATATATATATATATATATATATATATATATATATATATATATATATATATATATATATATATATGTATAAATAAATGAGGGAATGGAAAAGTTAGATTTGGCACTCTCCTAGGCCAAGAATGGCATTTATCTTTTTTTCTCAAGTTTTTGGACTTTTTTCTTATTTTATGTTGAAAGAATATGCATAAAATTAAATACACTCAACTTATTTCTTTCCTCATTATTACTACTGTATTTATTTCTTTTCCTAAAATCCCTCCTTTTACCTTCTGTTTCTTCCGTTTTCTCCTTTGTAAGTTTCACTTTTCTCAGGCTCATTAATATTATTTATTTCTTTCCTAGAATCCCTCACTTAACCATCTTTAATTCTCTCCAGTTTTCCTCTTTCTAAGTTCCAGCCATGTCATAGTTAGTTTATCAGTTTATACTGCTTCCTATTCTACTCGGACCCCAAGCTTTCCTTAATCTTTTTCTCGTCATTCCTTCTTTTTTTTGTTCTATACTTTACCTGCTTTTTTATTTTATTAATTGTTCTACAATTGAATATGTTAATGCAGTAATATTTTTGTTGAATATGTTAATGCAGTATTTGTTTTTTGTTGAATATGTTAATGATTGAATCATTAGTGATTTAGCAATTTCTCTTCTAAAATGGTTGCTAATTTGGCTTTAGGCATTTTAGAGTGTTGGAAGATTCATCACTTCCTCTTTAGTCTTTGCGATCTATTTGCATCTTTTTCATATTGTGATCTGCCTCTAGATTTTGCTTTACCCTTTCTTTCTTTTTCTTCAATTTTACTTAGATTGTGAAATTTGCTCAAAAAGGCAACGGCAACCTGTAGAAGAATCGAGATTTGATTCAAAAGTATGGAACTGACCGTGAATTTAACAAAGAAAAAAGGATGATATAAAGATGCGGTAGGTTGGATTCTTCTGCACAAACATTCGGTATTTACCTGGAATTGTTACATGTAATCCATAATTGGATTTTACACTGCACGAATAAACTGAGTCAGACAAATTAATATTTTCTCCCTATGCTCTCATGATAATTTCTTGAGTAAATTCTATGTTATACTTTTGACCTTTTAGTGTAGGTAAATAAAACCCCTTTCACCTTTTGAAAGGGAAAGGGCACCCCCACGAATTGTAAGGAATTTTATTACAAGCCAAATCAGTAAGAAACCAAGAAACTTATATAAGATGTATGATCGTATTAGTTGAATTATTTGCTGTATATATTATTGTTTTGATGAATATTTACAGATGCCTAAAGCTTATATTAGTAGCATCATCAAACTTATGATTACATCTCTTACACAGTGATATTGTACTTCAAACAACCTAAGCTATGAGAAAGTTTTCAATAATCTTAATATGCTTAAAAGAAATGCTTAGGTTTAAAATTTCGACAATAGTCTGTAAATTCCGATAATAATTTGTAGATTCCAGCCATAATTAATTTATTTTGTTGGTTGATTTTTGGGTTTAAGGAGGTGTCCTATTTAAAATGTGAAGGAGGTAAGGTAGAATTTACTTTATTTTCTTTTTCTCTTCCAATTGAATTTCGGGCCATGATGCCTTCTTTTGGTGTATTTTATACGAAAGAAAGTGCTGAAAAGTTTAACTAGTAAGAATGTTTTTTCTTAAATGTGGGAGTATTTTTACGAATTTTAGTGTGATTTTGGAGGAAAATTGAATTTTCTCTATGTTTTGGGCAATGATTTTAGAGTTTGTTCAATATGTCCCGAGTTAGTAGGAGAGGAGAGAGGAGAAAAGAAATAAAAAAAATAGGAAGGAAGAAAAACAAAGCAAGAAAGAGTTGGAGCAGAGTTTCGAGAATGAAGTTGTAGCAGCCTTTTTTAAAACATTTCCATTTTTGTGACACGATAAAATAGGAAATAAAGGCACTAATATTATATATATAAGAAAATTGAATCATAGGAAATATTTTGTAATTATTTTTCACAACAAAATAGGACGTTGATAGTGAATTTACAACTAAATATCTCAAAAGTTATTTTGTTATAACAAAATATCAGAACACATAAGCAATACAAATGCGAATATAACAGGAAGCTAAAAAATTATGTGAAAAGAGCCTATTATTTTTGGTTATTTTTAGTATTTAAATATTAAGTAAAAATTCTTTTATACCTTTAAAAATTTTATAACTGCGCAAAGCGCGGGCTGACTAGTTTACTATAAATTGCGCGCATGTAAATAGAGATACATTGAGTAAAACTTTCCATAAATAACAACTGATAACGTTAAAGTTGGGATCACATGAGAAACTGAACCCATCCAAACTTTTGCTTGCCAAATAAGCTATGACCTAGTACAACAACAACAACCCATTAAAATCTCACAAGTAGGGTCTGGGGAGGGTAGCCTGTACGCAAACCTTACCCTTACCCCCGGAGAGTAGTGAGGTTGTTTCTGATAGACCCTCGGCTCAAGAAGACGAAAAGAGACAATACATCAATACCAGCAACAACAGAAACCACCAAAAATAATAACAGTATCGTAAGTGCCAAAAAATTAATAGAAAAACAATAACAATAACCAGTAGAGCTATGGCCTAGTAGTCTCTACAATTCCAGCTCAATAAACATCAAATGTTTGATCATGTAAATCACAATTTTTTTTATGTTTTTTTTTTTTTTTTGGCAATACACTGCAGCTTAGTGCAGTAGTATTATACTACTCCAGCTTCCTAGAATGAAAGAACCACAAAAGAACAATAGAAAAAGATGAGACTTTCTACGCCTTACGCTTAGAGCCCTTTGATTCTACAGACCAAATGGGTGGGATAATTCTATATTCTTGTTTTGGTGTTTCCTCCTTACTGACTTCATCTTGTTTCCTGGTATTATCGTCGTCCTCTAGGATGTCCTTTGAAAATGCGTTAGGATTTGCCTTGATACAGCTCTGAAGAGCAACAAAGGGACTAACGCAATCAGAGCCCTACAGTGGGAAATTAAGATTTTTCACATGTTAGAAGTATGAAAAGGCAAAAAGAACAAAATGAAGAAGTAAAGGACTGAACACAAACTCATCTTCCATTCCATTATCAGTTCAAAAGAAAAAAATTGAGCATTTCTTTTCAGTGTTGTGTATGAACGACTGGAAGGCCTTATTTACTGATTGCTTTTCATCTATCTTCTGGTTCTTATGATGTTGTTATTATTCCTATGGTTTCTGTTGATGGTACTGAACTATTGTCTCTTTTCGTCTTCTTGAGCCGAGGTCTATCGGAAACCTCTCTACTCCTCAGGGTAGGGGTAAGTTCTGCATACACATTGCCCTTTCCAGACCCCACTTGTGGAAATTCACTGGGTTGTTGTTGTTGTATAAATGACTGGAAGATGACTAAGCTTTCTGATCGTAATTCTTACATAACATCAAAGTCAATTTACCATAAGCAAGCAACCAAATTTTAGGCAACTGTGGAGGCCAATTTTTAAGGTCAAGAATGATCTATAATGCCTGGTATTGTCTACCGCCGTTCATAGTAGTAACTTGTTGTAGACTATGGAGAAAGGAAACCTGAACTTCTCTCAAGCAGAAAACAAAAACCACACATAATCTTAATTTTTGGACCAACTTTTTTCAAAAAAGAAAAAATAAAGACACACACAAAACATTAATCTTTTTCTCGTAATATAGAACACAGTTACACAGAAATAGGCACAACTATAGCTTAATAAGCTGATCTATGGTCACCATGTTATAACTTATGTGGCACTTAACAACCTTGGTTCATAGAGGAATATCAGCTCCCTGAAATTAAATTGAATTAAAAAGATGTGACGAATATCTTCACGAGAGATGAGCTAGACGCACCGAGTATATCTCTACAAACAGCAAGGAGGAGCAGAAAAACTCAGTTACCTTTTCTTCAGCCGAGCTCTTGAGAAAACAGAGGAAAGCGTCTGAAAACTGGTTGCCACAGGGGCCACTCCGTAAATGAGCAATGCAAGGGCATTCTAGGGCTTTCCGAGCTTTCTCGTCAATGGACTAAAAATAGAGTTTCAGTTTCTTGAGCATAGATAAGTAACAAATTTCAACTTTTATAGAGCAAGATTATGATCCGAAAAGCCTGAACCAACCTCATTCTCACCATCTTCACCATATGCTGCAGCTTCTATGAGACGAAAGGAAGAAAATTTATGATAAGTTCTTAGGAGTCTTTGGGATAACGACAAACATAGAGCAAGTAGCAGAGGAAGTTGCAAAATCAGACAGCAGTGAGAAAACAACAACAACAACAACAACAACCCAGCATAATCCCACTAGTGGGGTCTGGGGAGGGTAGTGTGTACGCAGACCTTACTCCTACCATGGGGTAGAGAGGCTGTTTCCGATAGACCCTCGGCTCCCTCCCTCGAAGAACTCTCACCTTGCTCTTGGGGTGACTCGAACTCACAACCTATTGGTTGGAAGTGGAGGGTGCTCACCACTAGAGCAACCCACTCTTGTCATAAAGCAGTGAGAAAACAATACTTGAAAAACAAACAATGATAGCTAATCATATGGGAAGTGAAATTAGAGCTTTATCAATTTTCCAATCAACAAATAGTCAATCAATTCTGCCTCAACCCCAAACTAGTTGAACTTGGCCACAATGTTAAGTATCAGAACACAGAAAACATACATTAGATAGCCAAAAATGAAAGTCAATTCCTTGATGGATAACAGGAAAACTACTTTTTTCAATATTATCTTCCTCTTAAATAGCAATCCCATCATTTCACACAAACAAAATATTGAAACCGCATTAAGCATATAACTTTCATCTTGTAGTATCGACACATAAGAAACCACATATTCCCTTTCCCCGGCCACCATAGATGAATCTACATTTTAAGTCAGTAGGGGCAGAGTACTACTCTAAACTTTGTCATGATGGCCACAAATAAAAAACAGTCCGATATATTAAGCTCCCGCTATGCGTGGGTCTGGGAAGGGCTGGACCACTATGGTTCCTATGCACGCAACCTTATCTTGCATTTCTACAAAAGGATATTTCCACAGCTTGAACCCGTGACTAGCTGGTCACACGGCCGTAACTTTTATTGTTGCGCCAAGGCTCCCCTTGCGATCAAGTCTTTGCAAATTTAAACTATACATATATAGTTCAAAGAATAGATATGGAAGCAAAGCTTTCTTCCCTTTTCTCTCTTTTGCTTTTTAATTTTTTATTGGTCAATGGAGACAAAGTATCAATACCAACTACTTGGCATTAAGGTTAGCCTTTATTAGCACTGGTGGTGGCAAAATGGATAAAACAAAGTTATTTATCCATATTATCCACTAAAAATGGGTTGGATAATAAACTTATTGATATTTGGCATAATTATCTATATTTTGATAGTAGTTTAACCTCATTCTCAAGTGTTCTTGAATAGTTTAGTGGTTAAAACTCACCATAATTTTGCCTAATTGATGCTCTTTGGTTGATAGGGAGTTGAAAGAAGAATTTAAGGAATTTTTGAAGTTTTGGGACGAAAATCTGTTCAAATTGAAGAAAAAGACAAAGTGCAAAAACAATAGCGCATTTTTCCTCTAATGTGCGATCAGTGTGCGCTCATCTGGACAAGATCAAATGCAAAGCGCACGGTGCGCGCACGACGCGAGCCTGGCGCGCGAACAGGAATTTCTGGACGAAAATTATAAGGATATTTTGGTCTTTGGAGCAAATTTTACACGATATAAAAGCTTCTTTTCGCCTCCCCAGCCGGAATCTCGACCTGGAAAGAAGAGAACACTACTTCAAAGCAAGTAAGGGTTTGGAAGAGTCCAAAAACCATCCTAATCGAAAATTTGAAGAGTTTCTCTCAACTTTTCCTATTTTCATTTATTATGGAGATTGTTTTGAGAATAGTTATTATGTTTTTTAGTATAAACATGAGTAGCTAAATTCCCTAGCTAGGATATTGATGAACCTGTTGTTGGGCGGTTTTGAGTAAATATTCCTGAATCGTTGATACTTATTCTATTTGTTTGGCTGCAGTTTTAATGAATTCAATTGTTTGAGCTCGCAATTGTTTATGCCCTATTTCTTGTTATTCTTGGGAAAGACTGACAAGGTTGGGTCAGTTAAATAACAATACTTCGGGTTGAATTAAGGAATTACTTAACCCGATTTAGAATCGTTATGGGGACATCATGATTCGACTGTGACCTAGAATTGGACAAGTTTATTATCTTGATTATTTTTGGAAAAATAATTCAAGAATGGTGTCGTTAGAAGTTGGGAAACTCTCGAACAACTTTAGGTCCAAGGTTGACAGAATAATGTCAAACAACTTTCTTAAGTTATTCTCGACTTCTAATTTAGTTTGTTGTTAGTTAGTCGAATCTAGTAATTCACCCAAAAGTGATCATATTCAAGAAGTCATGGATAATATGGATATCCATATTATCAGCCGATTAACTCATTTTCTATCCCTATTAAATATGGATCGGATCGGATAATTTATCCGTGCACCGCGTATAGCGGGAGCTTAGTGCACCGGGCTGCCCTATTTTATCGGATAATTTATCCGTTTTTTACATTACCCTTTTTCGACCCGCCAATATCCGACCCGACTCGACCGTTTGCCACCCCTAATTAGCACCCTCACAGAAGGTCAGTTTGATTAGAGATATAGCACAGTGAACGGTCAGAGATTTAGAGAATCTCTAATTTAGATCCCCAATTACAAATTATTGAGTAGTGGAGAAATGAACCCAACAGAACTTAATGGATATAGAGGATTCTTATAGTTTGATTACTACCTTCACTACACATCTCAGCTCTTCTCCAACCCCATTAAAAGAAAAAAAAAGTATAACTTGCAAGCCCCTTGTAGTGCAGCTATTAATAAAGACTAAACTTTGATTTTGGATTCTTGAAAAAAGAAATAAAATTTTTATCCAAAAGCAAAAAACAGAAGAAATAAACAGAGTAAAAGCAGAGAATAGAGATATTACCAGCAATCAAAGAATCAAGAGATTGCGGCGGAGATTTATCAGCAGAGGTGGCTTTCGATGCCTTTGATAAATCACTTTGAGATCGGTTGTCAATGGCTTCGCTCTGCACTTGTCCCATATTTGCCTTAACAATTGAAATAAATTGCTAATAGCAGTAGAAATTTTTAATTAATCTTTTACCAGTGGACATACAGGGTGTTTGAATTGACTTAAAAACACTTTGTGTTAGTGTTTGACAAACCTGAAAACGGCTTTTAAGCCAATTACTTTTAAGCATTAAGCCAAAAGCAAGGTATGCCCAACTTATTGTTTTTGGCCTAAAAGTAATATGTTTGACTAAATAATTGACCTTATTATCCCTCCTTTTATAAATTACAAAATACCCTTGCTTTACTAATTTATTCCCATCTTCCATGATGTTGCAGATATCTTTTTTTACATTATTATAATAAATTAGGTAGTTTTATTTTTTATGTGATAAGTAATTAATAAAACCCTTAATTACCTAATATTAGACAAATGTGAGAACTAGCGGAGGAAAAAAGAAAGAAACCATGCAACATGGGCGGCTGAAGCATGCTAAAGCAAGTGCTTTAGGCCCCAAAATTTTATATCAATATAGTATAAGTTTTTATAAAAGTTTGTGATGATCCGGCCGATCGTTTTGAGTATTACAGTCTCGTTCCTTTATTTACTGCTCAATTATGCCTTACAGTTGATTTATGACTTATCGGGTTAGTTGGTTCGGGTCCGGAAAGATTTCGGAGTGAAATACGATACTTAGTCTCATAATTAAAAACTTAAGTTGGAAAAGTTGACCGGATATTCATTTATATGTAAACGACCTCGGAATTGAATTGTGATGATTTCAATAGCTCCGTATGGTAATTTTGGAGTTGGGAGCGTGTCCGAAAAATTATTTGGAGGTCCGTAGTGGAATTAGACTTGAAATGGCGAAAGTCGGATTTTTGATATTGGGGTCGGAATCCAGTTCTGAAAATTTTCATAGCTCAGTTATATCATTTATGACTTGTGTGCAAAATTTGACGTCAATCGGACTTGATTTGATAGGTTTCGACATTGAAGGTAGAAGTTGGAAATTGTTAGCTTTTCATTAGGCTTGAATTGGAGTGCGATTTGTGTTTTTGATGTTGTTTGATGTGATTTGAGGGCTCGACTAAGTTCGTATGATGTTTTAAGACTTGTTGGTGTATTTGGTTGAGGTCCCGAGGGTCTCGGGTGAGTTTCGAACAGTTAACAGATCAATTCTTGGACTTGGAATTTTCTGATGTCTGTACTTGATTTCCTTATACGCGATCCCGTAGGCTTAGCTGGATAGTGGAGGTTTTGTTCTATGCGATCGCGTGGGTATATCCGCAATCGCGTAGGATTAATGGGAGGCTGCTGAGTTTTGTTATATGCGATCGCGTGAATATGTGTGCGATTGCGTAGCTCTGGGATTTTGTGATTGGCGAACGCATGGCTAAGATCGCGTTTGCGTAGAGGAAATGGAGCAGGAGTGGAGGTCACGCGTTTGTGCTTCACGATCGCGTTGGCGAGTCCGCGATCGCGTTGGCTTGCAGAGACTGTGCTTAGCGATCGCATGGAATGTTCTGCGATCGCGTAGAGTTATTTTGGGCAGTGAAAATGTTGTGCTTCGCGATCGCGGGACTTGGTCCGCGATCGCATAGAAAAAATGACTGGACAGAGAGTTTAAGTTCTGAAAATGGGACTTCGTCCCATTTTTTTATTTTTGACGGATTGGAGCTCGGAAAGAGGCGATGTTTGGGAGATTTTCAACAAAAACAACGGAGTAAGTGTTCTTAACTCAATATTGCTCAAATTACCTGAATCCATGGTTGTTTTTAATATTTAATTGGTGAATTAAGTTGAAAAATTGTAAAAACCCTCTTGGTTTAATTTGAAGATTTGAGGGTCGAGTTGATGTCGGATTTGAGTAAAATTTGTATGGTTGAACTTGTAATTGGATGGGTTGTCGGACTTTGCGAGACGTGGGCCCCACGAGCAATTTTTGAGTGTAATTTCGGATTTTGTGGAAAAATTAATATTTTGATATGGGTAAATTCCTATAATTTGTATTGACTGAATAAAATTAATTGTGACTAGATTTGAGCCGTTTGAAAATTGATACGTGCAGAATGAAATTTCTGGAGCATTGTTTAGCTTGCTCGACATTGGATTCGGCTTGTTCGAGGTAAGTAACTCTTCTAATCTTGGAGCTGAGGATGTGAATCCTCAATATATGTATTATGTGAATTGTTGGGAGGTGAAACACATGCTAGGTGACGGGCGTGTGGGCGTGCACCATGAAAATTATGATATAATTGTTTCCGTAAAATTTTGTAGTCAAATAATCTTGACATTTTCTATATAGTTTTATATGCTAAAGAAATTGAGTTGAGAATCATATTAAAAATCATGTTGAGGTTATGTGCCAGTATTATTGAGACCCACAGAGGTCATATTAGTGTGATTTATTTGTTTTAAATTGTAAGTTCATACTCAGTCATATTCATGTCATTACATATCATATCTCAGTCTCTATTGTTATTTATTGATACAACATATCATCATTTTCAGGCTATTTTCATGACATTGTGAGCCCATGAATGTCACGGCCCTATTTTTCCTCCGTTTGGGTATCATGATGGCACCTAGTCTTAGGGACTAGGTAAGCCTAACAATAATTGAAACAACAACATTATTTAAATAGAATCTCTTCAATTTCCAAAATCGGTAGTACGAGTCATAAGCTCTACAGAGTGTTTGTTAGAAAGCCTGTAAATACAACTGTCCAGAAATAGGAATAAACAGTGCAAAACGAAAACTTGAAGGTGACTCTGAAACCTACAAACGCAGCAGCAAGTTTACCTTGAGTCTCCACAGCAACAGTCCACACAACTAGCTAACGAACAAGTGACTGGATCTTTACAAAACTGTACAGAAGTGTAGAATGAGCACACCACAATGGTGCCCGGTAAGTATCAAGACTAACCACGGTGGAGTAGTGACGAGGAACAGTCAAGACATCCACTGGTCTAATAAACTGAACATGTATAAGTACATGAACAACAGAAGTATGATGTCCACATAAAGACTATGCAATATGGCTCACAGTACAGTAATGGCAATAAGGAAAGAAACAACAAGTATCAGTGGAATATCATGAAAATGACACAAAAAAGTGAATGGAACACAACCTAAATCCGGAATCACAAATACAGCAAGGACAAGTAATAACTCAGCAACTACAACCTCTTTTACATCAGGTTTTAGTCAACAACTCCACGAAGTACCGCACCTCGGACAAATCACAACTCACGGGTCTCAATACCTGAACCCTAACGCTTGGCATCCTGTGCCCTCATAAAATCTCATAACCGCACTGACAACTTATGTGCCAATAGAGCCATTCTCACATAGAAGGCAAGTAAACAAGGGTGAGCATCTATGCTCAACAATATCAAGAACACTTCTTATCCGATAAGAGTGCTTAACTACGTGCATGCTTGTGCAAGTGTCCTAACATAGTCCATACAAGCAAATAAGCATAAGGAAAAAAGAAGAACGGGCAACACGTAGAATATTTTCTCACAGCTTTCACAAGATAAAGTTCACACAGGTACGTATACCACTACACAAATATCAACAACAAGAATGCCCCCAGGACATAAATCATCACAAATCAATCCCTGACACAACCCACCTTGTCTTGTCACGTGTGCAATAGTAACATAAATACCCGCCTTGTCTCGCCACACGTGCATAATAATATTCACACCTTGTCTCGCTACATGCGCAACCCATATATATATATACCACCTTGTCACGCCGCATGTGCAAATATCAATAGTAATAATAGCACGACAGAAATCTCGTGCAACCCATAACAACAACTGCACGACAGAAATCTCGTGCATCACAATAATAACAAATACAACAACAAAAATTGCAATAATACAAGGCACGACAAGTAAATCAACTCAAGAACTTTTAAATCACAAGAAAAGGTAGAACCAATTCACAAGGAATAACCACATTCTGGAATGCTAGGCATAAAGAGAACACCTCAACAAGGAAAAACTAATGTGTAGCAACGATCCCACAATATATACTTCAACAACAAGGAAGCTAACACGAGTCAAATAATTCCAAATAAAATAAGTCGACTAAGATATAGGATATCTAAACTTCTTTTAAGGTTGAGGAATTACGAACGATATTCAACAATTCAATTAAGGACAAGCAACGAAAAAATAATCATAACCTCAATTAAGACTGAACAATTATAGGATGAGATAATAATAATTCCAAATAAAGATAAGCAGTTATGAAAAGATAGCATGACAATAGAGGAGGTAAAATCTTCAGTTAAGTCAAATAAGAGTCAAATAGGCAATAAGAGTGAATCCTGAAAGCAATTAATTCTAATTAAAGCATGTAGAGGTGAAACTAGTAAATAGGAACTTAATCATATCAAGAACAACTTTATACTCGGTGAATATAAGGACCTAAGAATCCTAAAAGGCCAACTTTTCACAAATAAGTCCGAGTACGCACTCGTCACCTCGCGTACATGGACTATAATCAATATAGAAGACTCAAATCCTAAGGGGAAAATCCCTCCCCCCCCTCCCCCACAATGTTAAGCAAGGTACTTACCTCGAACCAAGCTCAATCAGTCCGTAAGAATGCCCTTTTCTCGATTATCTGACTCCGAATGGTCCAAATATAGCCAAACACAATTGCATATCATGAATACAACCATAATAGACTCATCTAATTAATGAAATCAACATTTTAACAAAAATTCTGAAATTCTCCCTAAAATATCGAACCAGGCACACGTCTCGGAATTGGGTAAAAATCACAAAATACGAACACTCATTCACTCACGAGTCCAACCATATAAGAATTACTCAAATCTGACCACAAATCCCCTTTCAAAACTCGAAATCTTTATTGAAGAAGTTCTTCCAATGTTTCCCAATTTCAACCCCAAAATTCGAAATTAAATGGAGAAAACAACTATAGATTAATGGAATACAACCAAAAACGAGTTAGAAATCATTACCCCAAAGCTTCCTCTGAAAATCCCTCAAACAATTGCCAAATTCCGAGCTCTCAAGTCCAAAAACGAAGAATGAAATCAAACCCTCGAATTTCTTTTTTATGCCCAGGCGTGACCTTACCTGCGACATAATTAGCCGCATCTGCGCAACCACAGGTGTGCATGTCCAACCGCACCTGCGCTTCCTCTCGCTTCTACGTCCCAGAATCTGCTTCTGCGGAGCCGCTGATGCGCACAAATTCTCCGCACCTGCGGAGACTGCCAAGTCCAGCTCTTCTCGCACCTGCGCCTCCATCTTTGCACCTGCGACCATCGCACATGCGCCCAAGGTCCGCAGGTGCGATTACACCAGAACGCATACCTCTTTACAACTACGAAAAACCATCCAAAACTCGTCTGAAACACACCTCGGGCCCCTGGGACCCCGTCCAAGCATACAACCAAGTTCCATAACTTAACACGGAATTGCTCGAGGTCTCAAATCATATCAAACGACGCTAAAATCATAAATCACCCTCCAAATTCAAACTTAAAGAACTTGAAACTTCAAATTTCCACAACCAATGCCGAAACCTATCAAATCACGTCCGAATGACCCCAAAGTTTGCACACAAGTCATAATTGACGTTACGGATCTACTCCAACTTCCGGAATCAAAATCCGCCCCCGATATCAAAATTTCCACTACCAATCCAAATCTCCAAAAAATTGACTTTTGCCATTTCAAGCCTAAATAAGCTCGAACCTCAAATTCACAGTCCGGACACGCTTCTAAGTCCAAAATTACCCAACGGAGCTAACGGAAATGATGAAACTCCATTCCGGAGTTGTCTTCACACAGTTCCGACTACGGTCAAAATCTTAAGACTTAAGCTTTCATTTTAGGGACTAAGTGTCCCAAATCACTCTGAATCATCTGGTAACTGAATTCAACCACGCACGCAAGTCAATACACATAATACGAAGTTGTTCAGGGTCTTATGCCGCCGAACGGAACTTAAATTTTCAAAACGATCGGTCGGGTCATTAGATCCTTCCCTTCTTAAATAAACGTTCGTCCTCGAACGTGCCAAGAATTGCCTCGAAGTCTTCAAATCACTGAAGGCATAAATTCAACATACACTCGCGGGGAACCCTACGTAACCCCAATCCATATAAGCTTGACGATACCATCCCAACTGCAATTTATCCTGTCTATCAACTCCGATAAGCCTTAGAGTCAAAATTCTCGCCTTCCATTTATCTTCAAAAGACCCGATTCTAAATCCATAATCGGTATCAGTCTCAACCAGCTGTAAACACTCATGCCTACAACCACAAGGTACGACCACTCAACATGACACACCATACATAGGCCCATGATAACATTTCTGATCATAATAGTTGCCTGTAATCAAAACCAGCACCGACAATTAGCCTCATACCCTGTTCAAACCTCCACAACACTGACAACGATACAAGAAATATGAAGATCTCTTAACTATACAACCGAATCAACAAGTCACAACTAATACCACCGGGCACACACCCCGCAAGCTAAAACTCGAGAAGCACAGAATGAAAATGACTGAATATGTAAAGAGAAAGACATAAGGAAAATATCAAACAAGCCCGACATGCACAACTCTCTAACAGTACCATACTACAAATCAATTTAAAAGGAAAAATCAAAGTACGTGAACAAATCATAAGGATCTCATCCTGGTATAACTTCCACCGCGGCATGCAGCCCAGCTCAAACATATCAGATCACATGGAATCGCGAGGGTCTCACCCTCAACTCTGAATCACAAGTTGAATACACATAATACCAATGGAAATCTTCCACTAACTCAATTCTGCCAATAAAATCACAACACTTACTAAACTCTCACCCCGGTAGAGTATCAAATCACCAATCTTAACCAATTTACTCAGGAATCACATGAATCCTGCCATAATGGACAACATGAATTCACTTCTAGTCTCGTAACTTTCAATAATGAATAGAAACAAATGATAGACATGGCTATCACTCATAGAATCTCCCAACAGAGGCAAACACATAAAGATAATACTAAGTCATAAACTTACCCATAGGTGGGACAACAAATAGGGGAACTCGCCCAGATAAGCAGAACCGAATCAAAATACGGATGGTGCCCCTCTGTAACAAATCAAAAGCATACTTGTATGACATCATCTGGCACAGTGGCCTCAATCCTAATATATAAAACACATCAATGTGTTGGGCCTTCCCCTCTTGGGCGCCCTCTAGTGGCCTGAATACTCCGTTGTGACACACCTATCTGGAGTCTAGGTGTTACACACCCATGTTTTCGTACATGAAAGTACGCCATAAGTAAATTGATGGAAGCTCAAAAAATGAGATGTTACATCCTACAGTTTCATACGTTAAAGTTTTGTCATAAGTTAATCGACGTAAGGTCGGGAATGAGGTTATATTACGATTATAAGCATTATGATATTTCAAACACGTGATGAGTAAATTCATGAAGGAAAGAGGGTAAGCAAATCGAAGGAAATGAGTTTTGTCAAAGTTTGGTAATTTGGAATAAAATACGGTCCGAGCTATAATACCTAGTATTTATGGACTAGTGTCATACAAGGTACCACATGACCATGATAGTAAGGTGTATAAGGTATGTTAAAAGTGAGTAGTATTTTAAGTAATTTGAGATCATTCTTAATTATGTGGATAATTGGGTAATTATGGATTTTTAGTAGGAGATTAATTAAGTAATTAAGCTAATTGAGTAATTAGGCATAAATGGATAAAGCTAAGTCTTCCTAACGTGGAAGCCATCAAGTCACAAATTAATGACTCTTAAACCATGTAACTTGGTAGCACCAAGAGGCATGATGATTCATAAGACAAAATTTGCCTTCCTTACACGTAAGAGTCCTTTGTATAAGTACTTTTGTTTGGTTCTTTATTAGTAACTTAGAGATCCTCCTTTCAATAATTTAAATGTTAGAAAATGGAGAGTTAAGGTTTATGATATAAACATGAGTTACTTCTAACATAATTCATACAAGACTTCTTTTTGGAGGAGATTTTGGAAGTTCATATGAGACTTCATGTTACAATAGCAACGACAGTTCTTAGATTTGTAAAGAAATCCATACGAAATTGTACTGCGTAATAACAACTGGATTTTGCAATTCCAAGGGAGTACAGTGCAATCCTTCTCAAGAATATTATACAGATATTTTCCTACTCCAGGTATGTTAAGGATAAACCTTTCCTTCATTTTGGCATGATCTCATAATTACATGTGTTTGATAACGAGGCATAAAGAGAAGTTCATACTCCCAAATTTATATACATTATTCTAGTCTCATAAATTACAGTATTCTCCTTATCGGGACTTCATATTTAATTGAGTATTGTCTTCTTCCAGTCAAGAGAGTAGAGAGCCTATATATACAGTATTACAGTATTTTTATTACCATCGAGCTATAATCAATAGGCAGACCCCTATTGGACAACCTCTGATCAGATGGTAAGTTATATACCGAGCCTACTGTGGCCGAGCGTCTATGAGCGAGACCAGTTGGCCGAGATACAGAGCCTAGTATGTCCGAGCGCCTATGAGAGAGCCTACTACGGCAGGGCAGTTATATATATACCGAGCCTTATAGGGACGAGCATCTATTTTACTTACTATATTGAGATAGTTGATTCAGTATCAGCAGGTGAGTATATCTTTAAATTATCTTTGACTCCCAGTTACTTTCAGTTATTATATTATTAGTTCAGTTTCAGCTTTTAGTATATTGCCTTACATACTCGATACATTATTTGTACTGACGTCCCTTTTTGCTTGGCGAAGCTGCGTTTCATGCCCGCAGGTCTCGATAGACAGGTCGAGAG
Organism: Nicotiana otophora; assembly: GCA_000715115.1. Lineage (NCBI taxonomy): Eukaryota > Viridiplantae > Streptophyta > Magnoliopsida > Solanales > Solanaceae > Nicotiana > Nicotiana otophora. The sequence continues at coordinate 313,965 of AWOL01S0001966.1, read as the reverse complement.
TCCTCCAAGTAGGCGATCAGCTCAACGAAAGATGTTGGTGCACTCCATTTGCTCTGGAGTTGCTTGTTTGGTCAGTATGATTTAGATGTGTATTGTTTGGTATGGCGGGGCTCTGTCCCTACCCTTATGAAAATTATGTATTCTTAGAGGCTTGTAGACAAACGTCATGTACGTAAAAGATTGTATGGCCTTATCAGCCTAGGTGCAATGTACGAGTGGTTATTTTGGTCTTATAGGCCCATATGTCTTATGTATAAGTTGGTATTACATGTTGTATTCTACCTATATCACGACAGCCTCTCTAGCTTAGTTATCTATGGTAGTATGATACGAAAAGATATGTTATGTTGGTACTCGGTTGAGTAAGGTACCGGGTGCCCGTCACGGCCCATCGGTTTGGGTCGTGACAAAAGTGGTATCAGAGCAGCTCTGTCCTAGGGAGTCTACAAGCTGTGTCTGGTAGAGTCTTTTTTATGGGTGTGTCATGCACCACGCTTATAAGCATGAGGCTATAGGGCATTTAGGACTGCCACTCTTTCTTCTTACTCTAGATCGTGTGGTTGAGCTCAGTTGTAGGAACTCAATTTCCTAAACTCTATCTTATTCATAATTTAACGATGACTACATCTAGAAAGACGGTTGGTAAGAGATTGCATGTGGTTGTGAACGAGTTGAGTTAGAGGAACTCGATTTTGCATGATGCTTATGATGGATAAATATAAGGTCTTCAGCAGATCATGTATGTACTAAGACGTGTAAGCCTTTTGATAAGGATCCCTAAGGCAGGAATATCTATCCGTCCTATGGTGAAAGGCAATGAGAGATTCATAAGATAGATACAAGTTTCAACAAATAAAAGAAGCAAGAGGATGAAGGGTATGAGGCACCCAGCTAATGAAGATTATTAGTATTTACAATTCAGGCAAAGAAATATAAGCCTTTTGAGTTACCTTCAACAATAACAGATGTATGTATAATTGGCCACACCCATCTCAGTTATACCCTATTGGACACTAACAGTTGTAGTTTAAGAAAAGGACGAGATATCAGGATCCGACTGGGATTAGAGTAACCCAAAATGGTGAATGGATTGTTTATGTTAGTTGGCATTTCCGAAGGATATTACAAAGGTGCTAATAGATCTCCTTGTGAGGAACCCAGATGGTGTACTATAGAATATTACAATTAGATATGAATACTAGCATGATAAAAAAATAAATTCAGAAGATAGGCACTGAAAGCCTAGAAGGGATAAATATTACCTTAGTGTGGCTCGCGTCCCTAGTAGAGCGAGAATGTTAAGTAACCCAAAGAGCCACTGGATGGAGTAAAGGGGAGCTAAGAAAAAAAGAATGTCTTATTCGAGTTTTCAGAATAAAGTGATAGACATAAATGTTAGCGGGAAATAAGAAAAGAGTTAATGAAGCATTATGAGTAAGGCATGATACATGGATGACAACGGTTGATCAAACGATGACAGTATTACAGAGTCTATAGTCAAGTGAAGGAAAAGACGAGAGGTGACAGGCTTTGAGACAACAAAAAAGTATATGCCATAAAGTCATATCCTCATTTCGAGAAATAAGTTTGTGACTCCAACGTGACTACCAGAAGAAAAAGTGAGACCCCAGAGTAATAGAAATCAGTATGGACTGATGAACAAGGTAAACTAAACATGAACTAGGTACTGAGTAATAGTCGGCATCATGAGAATTTTAGAGATTGCGTCTCGGCGATAATAGAATGGAGGACAAAAGAATACCCTTTAAAGGTCATTCTGGAAGACGCTTCCCTAAAGCAAGCAAGGTGAGCAAAATTAAGCTTAAGGGACTGTATGTGTCAGTTACACTAAGTGTCACCCTCGCGAGTGAGGAATTTCATTATTCTTGGTACAAAAGGATTACCGCGAGGTGAGTAAGGATCATCGATGATGTGCAAAGATTCCAAAGATAAAAAGGTAAAACATTTATGCGTAGATTATCGTAACACTAAATCTTAGTGCTCCCCTAAAGGGGGGAATATGGTGTGATGTGGCATTAAATCAGAATTAAGTGGTTCTAGTAACTATGGAATGGTAAAGGAAGAATACGATAAAATGAGAAAGGGATGAGATTGCACCCATTCAAATCCTACAGATATGCTATGATTCTAGAATATTATGAAAGCATGACATCAAGGAGAGGAAGTAAGGGTTCCTACCCGAGATGCTATTGATAGATAAGAACCAGTGCGAGACGTAAGTTAAGACAAAGGAAATAACCCAAGAAAGATTACGCGGAATATTGATATGAGAATGGGCCAACTAGTAGTTAGTAGTTGATTCAGGAAGAGCCTAGTTATGGCTAAACAAGAGGACACAGACAAATCAATAGATTGTGCAAGACGAACATAGTGAACCCCAACATAGGGAATTCAGTCTCATTAAAGGTACCGTATGAATGTTATGGAAATAAAAGATAGTCTCATTGGGAAGACAGTCAAAACTTCAGTTCAGGAGCAACCCTACAAGCACAAGTGCGTGGAAATAAGTAACTGCGAATAATTATAGGCGGGGAAGAACATCAAATATTCTGTCAAGTATACGATGTGATAAGCTTGCAGCTTTACAAGAGCCAGAGGGTTCTCCCTAAGTACTACAATGAAAGACTAGCTGAGGAAATAAGGAAGAAGGCTTCAACCTAAGCACAGTGACCTAAAGAGGAAATGGTCATGTAACAACAGTGTCACTATAAAAATTTATGCACTCCAAAAGAAAGTGGCACCTACCATGGCTAATGAGCAGGGAGTAAAATCAAAAGTAATATTCAAGACCATATGAGTTGCACAAAAATTTTGGCATATGTGAGAACTCAGATAAGCTAAGTATTCACCCAACAAGGGGGTAAAAAGACCAGGAAAAGCAATTGCTTACGTTTGAAGAAAGCTGAGATGACACAAAAGGAATTATTCGATTAATGATCAGCCGTAGAAGACTCCGGTATAAGTTAAAAGAAGGAATTGGGTCCAGGTCATAGACAAAGGATTGAATCATTAAAAGATTTTATCATGGTTTTCCATAGCATCCATGAAAGGCTAAAGTAATACCATGAGCCACAGATCGGATAATAGCTTATGCCTACATAAAGGCTGATTAGAAGGAAGAGGAAACTAAAGAGTTACATCAACAAAGTAAATCAGGAGTCTGATTATTGGACCCAAACAATTATAGAAATCGTGATTGAGGATACTGCAGAATCACTCTTAATATCAGAGGTACAAGAGAGATAGTACAACAACCATATTCTATAACAGCTCTACGATAAAGCCAGCTAGAAAAGTACCAGCCTCATAAAACGTCAGTATGAAGCTCCCACCGGATTGTGTATGCACCAGAGTTGCAAGTGTTATAATAGAACTTCAAGTTGTGGATGTGAATTATACCTATGTAGAAGGGAGGTCATAAAAGATATAGAAGAGGTAAAGGTGAATAACGTACGAGATACTCAGGTGCAGAAGATTGTGAATAATCCATACTTTAGATAGAAAGCTGGAAGCGCTGGGATTCAATATCCAGGAATGATAACGGCATCGTCAGTGGCATATCTTCCAACCTATGGTTTCTAAATATCGAGAGGTATAGTTAATAAAGTAAAAGAAAGTTAGAGACGATGAGATGTTTTGCATGATGTTCTAGAATAACACAAGGAAATCTATGGTGCAAGCAAGTCGAAGGAAGGTTGCGAGTAATATAAATAGATATGTATAGGTCGCAAGCTAAAGTATGGTAAAGCGACAAGAGTTTCGGAAGACAGGAGTAAGGATAAGAAACGACAAGTGACAAGGTGACGAGAAGGGATAAGTCCTCGGGATTAAGCCCATGAGAACAAGAATTATAGAAAGCTCAGTATAGCCTAAATATACTTAGTAGAATTTAAAAGAGATAGAATATTGCCCTGGTAATAGAATAAGGGTTTAATTATGATAAATAAAGGATGACGTTTGGGCCTTCGATTGAGTGATGACTTGATGAATTGTACAAGATTAAAATACCCTCGTAAGGAGAATCACATTGGGATGCTATAAAATATGGTTATTAAAGTATAGTATCGCCCCTAGGTGGATTAGGCAAGCCACTTCAGATATTCCCTGATGAGACGTAAGCCCTAGTGACAATGTATTACGTAAGAAGTTTCAAGTTATCAGTGGTGGGTTGTAGGTCAACATTGAGGTGAATCAACAATGGATAGATAAAAGTTACAAAGTATGAGATGAGATTGGGACATCTTTCTTAAGATGAACAGTAATGAGGAAGAATCAAAGGACTTAGATTTATACATATGGAATAAGCAACGAAAGTAACCTGGAGTTTGGTAGCAGACCTCAGTAACGATAAATCGAAGTAAGAGTTATGGTATAGTATGACCTACTTAGATGCAGTAAAGTCATGCGGATGGATAACCGGGGCTATGAAACAAGATATAGCAATAGTCATAAGTTTGACAAAGTACAGAGCAAAGAAATTCAGTACACCTACATATGCCCAGAGGGACATCTTCTCAAGTTATGTATATTTTCCCAAAGTGAGGCCTAGAGATTGGCTAAGAGCTGAAGGGAAGAGTGGCATATGCACTCATACAAGGAAACAAAAGTCGTAAAAGCTGCATGACAGAAGGTAGCAACAGTTACTAGATTGGAAGGACTCCGACCACAAGTCGTGATATGAGAAAGAGGCCTAAAAGGGGGAATGCCTTGGCCTTTTGATTTATTCACAGAACAGTTGCAGGGATAGAAAGAAGAGTACTAAAATATTCGAAAGATATAGGTTATGAAAAGGGTAAGTGCATCAGTTAACATTCGAGGACGAATGTTCCAAAGGGGGGAATGATGTTGCACCCCATATTTTTGTACGTGAAAGTACGCCATAAGTAAATTGATGGAAGCTCGAAAAATGAGATGTTATATCCCGTATTTTCATACATTAAAGTTTCATCATAAGTTAATCGACGTAAGATCGGGAATGGGGTTATATTAAGATTATAAGCATTATGCTATTTCAAACACGTGATGAGTAAATTCGTGAAGGAGAGAGGGTAAGCAAATCGAAGGAAATGAGTTTCGTCGAAGTTTGATAATTTGGAATAAAATACGGTCCGAGCTATAATACCCCGTATTTATGGACTAGTGCCATACAAGGTACTACATGACCATGATAGTAAGGTGTATAAGGTATATTAAAAGTGAGTAGTATTTTAAGTAATTTGAGATAATTCTTAATTATATGGATAATTGGATAATTATAGATTTTTAGTGGGAGACTAATTAAGTAATTAAGCTAATTGAGTAATTAGGCATAAATGGATAAAGCTAAGTCCTCCTAACGTGGCAGCCATCAAGTCACAAATTAATGACTCTTAAACCATGTAACTTGGTGGCACCAAGAGGCATGATGATTCATAAGACAAAATTTGCCTTCCTTACACGTAAGAGTCCTTTGTATAAGTACTTTTGTTTGGTTCTTTATTAGTAACTTAGAGATCCTCCTTTCAATAATTTAAATGTTAGAAAATGGAGAGTTAAGGTTTATGATATAAACATGAGTTACTTCTAACACAATTCATACAAGACTTCTTTTTGGAGGAGATTTTGGAAGTTCATATGAGACTTCATGTTACAATAGCAACGACAGTTCTTAGATTTGTAGAGAAATCCATACGAAATTGTACTGCGTAATAACAACTGGATTTTGCAATTCCAAGGGAGTACAGTACAATCCTTCTCAAGAATATTATACAGATAGTTTCCTACTCCAGGTATGTTAAGGATAAACCTTTCCTTCATTTTGGCATGATCTCATAATTACATGTGTTTGATAACGAGGCATAAAGAGAAGTTCATACTCCCGAATTTATATACATTATTCTAGTCTCATAAATTAAAGTATTCTCCTTATCGGGACTTCATATTTAATTGAGTATTGTCTTCTTCCAGTCAAGAGAGTAGAGAGCCTATATATATAGTATTACAGTAGTTTTATTACCATCGAGCTATAATCAATAGGCAGACCCCTATTGGGCAACCTCTGATAAGATGGTAAGTTATATACCAAGCCTACGGTGGCCGAGCGTCTATGAGCGAGACCAGTTGGCCGAGATACAGAGCCTAGTATGGCCGAGCGCCTATGAGCGAGCCTACTACGGCAGAGCAGTTATATATATACCGAGCCTTATAGGGACGGACAACTATTTTACTTACTATATTGAGATAGTTGAGTCAGTATCAGCAAGTGAGTATATTTTCAGATTATCTTTGACTCCTAGTTACTTTCAGTTATTATATTATCAGTTTAGTTTCAGCTTTCAGTATATTGCCTTACATACTCGATACATTATTTGTACTTACGTACCTTTTTGCCTAGGGAAGCTGCGTTTCATGCCCGCAGGTCTCAATAGACAGGTCGAGAGTCCTCCAAGTAGGCGATCAACTCAGCGGAAGATGTTGGTGCACTCCATTTGCTCCGGAGTTGCTTGTTTGGTCAGTATGATTTAGATGTGTATTGTTTAGTATGGCGGGGCTCTGTCCCTACCCTTATGACAATTATGTATTCTTAGAGGCTTGTAGACAAATATCATGTACGTAAACAATTGTATGGCCTTGTCGGCCTATGTTCAGTATACGAGTGATTATTTTGGTCTTATTGGCCCATATGTCTTATGTATAAGTTGGTATTACATGTTGTATGCTACCTATATCACGACAGCCTCTCTGGCTCAGTTATCTATGGTAGCATGATACGAAAAGAAATGTTATGTTGGTACTCGGTTGAGTAAGGTACCCGGTTCCCATCGCGGCCCATCGGTTTGGGTCGTGACACTAGGACAATATCTTACCATGTGGCTGGTATCTCCACACTAGAAGCAACCTCTCTGCGGGCGTGGCTGTGAAAACTGTGCGGTACGGGTACTTTGAGACACATGAGCACCTAAAACACTTTGTGAAGTANATCCGTTCGCTTTCAGCGGAAACGTGGCCAACTCAGCTTCCTTCTCCATTCCGCTTCTGCAATCACCCTTCCGCAGATGTGGCTCCACTTCTGCGGCTTATGTGTCGCACTTGCGACCACTGACACTCATGACCAAAACCGCACATGCGCCCTTAACTCCGCATGTGCGATTCCGCACCTGCGGTCTCCCTTCCTCAGGTGCGAAACACCAGAACCAGAAAATCTTCACCAATTGCATAAGTCCAATTTTCCATCTGTTAAGCACCTGAATCTCACCCAAAGCCCCCAGGACCTCAACCAAAATACCTACCAGTCCTAAATCACCATACGAACTTAGTCGATCCCTCAAATCACATCAAACAATGCTAAAATCATGAATTACCCTCCAATACAAACTTAAAGAACTTGAAACTTCAAATTCCTACAACCGATGCCGAAACCTATCAAATCACATTCGAATAATCCCAAATTTTGCACACAAGCCATAATTGACATTACATACCTACTCCAACTCCCGGAATCACAATCTGACCGCGATATCAAAAATTCCACTACCGGTCCAAATCTCCAAAAATTCGACTTTCGCCATTTCAAGCCTAAATAAGCTAGGGACCTCAAATTCACAGTTCGTACATGCTCCTAAGTCTAAAATCACCCAACAGATCTAACGGGACCGACAGAACTCCATTTCGGAGTTGTCTTCACACAGTTTCGATTACGGTCAAAATCTTAAGACTTAAGCTTCTATTTTAGGGACTAAGTGTCCCAAATCACTCCGAAAAATCCGATAACTGAATTCAACCATGCACGCAAGTCAATACACATAATACAAAGCTTTTCAAGGCCTTATGCCGCCGAACAGGACTTAAATTCTCAAAACAACAGGCTGGGTCGTTACTTCCTTCCCCTCTTAAACAAACATTCGTCCTCGAACATGCCAAGAATCGCCTCGAAGTCTTCAAATCACTGAATGCACATATTCAACATACACCCGCGGGTGATCACACATCACCCCAAAACCACATAAGCCTGACGACACCATCTTAACTGTAATTTATCTTTTCTACCAACACCGATAAGCCTTAGAGTCAAAATTCTCACCTTCTATTTATCTTCAAAAGACCCGATTCTAAATCTATACCCGGTATCAGTCTCAACCGGATATAACAACTCATGCCTACACCCACAAGGTACGACCACACAACAAGACACACCACACATAGGCCCATAATAACATTTCTGATCACAATAGCTCCGTTATCAAAACCAGCACCGGCAATTAGCCTCATAACCATTAGACCCCGTTTCAAACCTCCACAACGCTGACAATGATGCAAGAAACACGAAGACTTCATAACTATACACCCAGATCAATAATCACAACTGACACCACCGGACACACACCCCGCAAGCTAAAACTCAAGAAGCACATAACGAAAATGACTGAATACTTAAAGAGAAACAATAAGAGAAATATCAAACAATCCCGACAGGAATAACTCTATAACAGTACCATACTAAGAATAAATTTAAATAGTAAAAATCAAAGTATATGAACAAATCACAAGAATCTCATTCTGATATAACTTCCAATGTGGCACGAAGCCCGACTCAAAAATATCAAATCACGTGGAGTCGCGAGGGTCTCACCCTCAACTTTGAATCACAAGCCGAATACACATCATACCAATTGAAATCTTCCACTAACTCAGTTCTTCCAATAAAATCACAACACTTACTGAACTCTCACCCCGGTAGAGTGTCAAATCACAAAGCGTAACCAATTACTCAGGAAATCATATCAAACCTATAATAATAGACCACATGAATTCACTTCTAGTCTCGTAACTTTCAATAATGAATTTAAAACAATGATAGACACGACTATCACTCATAGAATCTCTCAACAGGGCAAACACATATACAGAATACTGAGTCATGAACTCACCCATAGGTGGAACAACAAATAGGGGAACTCGCCCTGATAAGCAGAACTGAATCAAGATATGAATGGTGCCCCTCTGTAAAAAATCAAAAGAATACTTGTATGACATAATCTGGTGTAGCGGCCCCCAGCCTACTATATGAGACACCTCAACGGGCCGAGCCTTCCCCTCTTGGGTGCCCTCTATCTGCCTGAATACTCTGTTGTGACACACCTGTTCGGAGTCTAGGACAATCTCTCACCTTGTGGCTGGTATCTCCACACTCGAAGAAACCTTTCTACTGACATGGATGTGGGAACTGTGCGGTACGGGTACTCTGAGATCCATGAGCACCTGAAACACTATGTGAAGCCTGAAGTGCAAACTGAATTGGCTGACCCACAAAACCTCTACCATGTCGTACCCTGCCTCCAAAATAAGGACCAGTGGATCTCTCTGGTCTACGAGGCCTCCTCGACTCTCTGTCCTCTCTCTCTAGACCTCGCATGTGCTCTCCCTCAAGGTCCTGCCTGTCCTCTCTCTCCTGATCCCACATGCCCTCTACGCGGCGAGCGATCCCTACCACCTGGTGAAATGAAACATCTGACTCTAACTCCCGAGCCATGCTGAAGCGAATATCATTCTTGAGTTCCTCAATGAATCTACAAACACGCTCTCTAACTGTAGCGACCAAAGCAGGTGCATGCCTGGCCAAATCACTGAATCTCACGGCATACTCTGACACTAATATACTGCCCTGGCGTAACTGCTCAAACTCTGTGCACCATGCATCTCGAAGGGACTGAGGTACAAAATCTCTCAAGAACATCTCTGAAAACTGCACCCACGTAAGTGGAACTGTATCGGTCGGGATGCCCAACTCATATGCCCGCCACCACTGATAAGCCGCTCCCTTAAGCTGGAACGTAGTAAAAGCAACCCCACTCGTCTCGATAACACCCATAGTGCGGAGAATGCGATGGCACTCCTCCAGAAAATACTGTGCACTCTCTGAAGCCAAACCACTGAATGTAGGAGGGTCATATTTCTTGGACCTTGCAAGTCTAAGCTGCTCTTCCTCAGATGCTGCTGCCCTGGCCACGGGCCGAACTGGAACCACAGTCTGTGTCGCCATGACACCTGGAACCTGACCAACATGAACTCGCTGCTCTGGGGTGTGGGCGGCGGGAGTCTGGGTTCCTCCCCCGGGTTGTGAAATAGCTAGTGCAACCGGAATCAACCCCGCCTGAGCCAATGTACCAAATATGCTCAAGAACTGTGCTAAGGTTTCCTGAAGTCCGGGGGTAATAACAGGCACCTCCGGTACCTGCTCCCCAACTAGAACTACTGGCGGCTCCTCAACTGCTGCTCTGGTAGGTGCTCTGGCTGTGACACTTACTCCTCGTCGGCATTTGCCTCTACCTCTAGCAATACCTGCTCCAGGAGCAGCATCATCAGTAACTGCAGCTCGTGTCCTCACCATCTGGTGAGAGAATGGAATGATAAAAGTTCAAACTTCGAGATCAATGAACTCGCACGATAGGAATGAAAGAAGTGAGATTGTCCTAATAGTTCCGTAGCCTCTTGAAGATAAGTACAGACGTCTCCGTACCGATCCGCGAGACTCTACTAAACTTGCTTATGACTCGTAGCACCTATGAACCTAGAGCTCGGATACCAACTTGTCACGACCCAATCTTCCCTTCGTTTGGGTATCATGATGGCACCTAGTCTTAGGGACTAGGTAAGCCTAACAATAATTGAAACAACAACATTATTTAAATAGAAGCTCTTCAATTTCCAAAATCGGTAGTACAAGTCATGAGCTCTACAGAGTATTTGCTAGAAAGCCTCTAAATACAACTGTCCAGAAATAGGAATAAACAGTGAAAAATGAAAACTTAAAGGTGACTCCGAATCCTGCAAAACGAAACAACAGGTTTAACTTAAGTCTCTACAGCAACAGTCCACACATCTAGCTAACGAACAAGTACCTGGATCTGCGCAAAAATATGCAAAAGTGTAGAATGAGCACACCACAGCGGTGCCCAGTAAGTATCAAGACTAACCTCGGTGGAGTAGTGACGAGGAATAGTCAAGACACCCACTGGTCTAATAAACTGAATATGTATAAGTACATGAACAACAGAAGTATGATGTCTACATAAAAACTATGCAATATGGCTCACAGTACAGTAATGACAATAAGGAAGAAAATAACAATTATCAGTGGAATATCATGAAAATGACATAAAAAAGTGAATGGAACACAACCTAAATCCGGAATCACAAATACAGCAAGGACAAGTAATAACTCAGCAACTAAAACCGCTTTTATATCAGGTTTTAGTCAACAACTCCACGAGGTACCGAACCTCGGACAAATCACAGCTCACGGGTCTCAATACCTGAACCCTAACACTTGCCATCCTGTGCCCTCATAACATCTCATAATCGCACTGACGACTCATGTGCCAATAGAGCCATTCTCACATAGAAGGCAAGTAAACAAGGGTGAGCATCTATGCTCAACAATATCAAGAACACCTCTTATCCGATAAGAGTGCTTAACTACGTGTATACTTGTGCAAGTGTGCTAACACAGTCCATACCAGCAAATAAACATAAGGAAAAAAGAAGAACGGACAACACGTAGAATATTTTCTCACAACTGTCACAAGATAAACCTCACACAGGTACGTATACCACTACACAAATATCAACAACATAGGCCATAAATCATCACAAATCAATCCCTGACAATGCCCACCTTGTCTCGCCATGTGTGCAATAGTAATATAAATGCCTGCCTTGTCTCGCCACACATGCATAATAATGTTCTCACCTTGTCTCGCCTCATGCGCAACCCACAAATATATATATATATATAT
>AWOL01S0001966.1:264215-300136 GCA_000715115.1 Nicotiana otophora | reverse complement strand
TATATATATATATATTGTATTATATCCCACCTTGTCACACTGCATGTGCAAATATCAATAGTAACAATATCACGGCAGAAACCTCGTGCAACCCCATAACAACAACCGCACGGCAGAAACCTCGTGCATCACAATAATAACAAATACAACAACAACAACAAAATTGGAAATAATACAAAGTACGACAAGTAAATCAACTCAAGAACTTTTAAATCACAAGAAAAGGTAGAACCAATTCACAAGGAATAACCACAGCCTGGAATGCTAGGCATAAAGAGAACAACTCAACAAGGGAAAACTAGTGTGTAGAAACGATCCCGCAATATACACTTCAACAACGGGAAAGCTAACACGAGTCAAATAATTCCAAATAAAACAAGTCGACTAATATATAGGATATCTAAACATCTTTTAAGGTTGGGGAATTACAAAGGATATTCAACAATTCAATTAAGGATAAGCAGCGGAAAAATAATCATAACCTCAATAAAGACTGAACAATCATAGGATTAGATAAAAATAATTCCAAATAAAGATAAGCAGTTATGAAAAGATAGCATAACAATAGATGAGGTAAAAACTTCAGTTAAGTCAAATAAGAGTCAAATAGGCAATACGAGTGAATCCTGAAAATAATTAATTCTAATTAAAGCATGTAGAGGTAAAACTAGTAAATAAGAACTTAATCATATCAAGAACAACTTTATACTCGGTGAATATAAGGACCTAAGAATCCTAAAAGGCCAACTTTTCAAAAATAACTCCGAGCACGCACTCGTCATCTCGCTTACATTGACTACAATCACTATAGAATATTCAAATCCTAAGGGGAAAATCCCTCACAAAAGGTTAGGCAAGGTACTTACCTCTAATCAAGCTCAAGCAGTCCGTAAGAATGCCCTTTACTCGACTATCTGACTCTGAATGGCCCAAATCTAGCCAAACACAATTGCATATCATGAATACAACCATATTAGACTCATCTAATTAATGAAATCAACATCTTAACAAAAATTCCGAAATTCGCCCTAAAAGGTCGACTCGGGCCCACATCTCGGAATCGGGTAAAAATTATAAACTACGAACATCCATTCACTCATGAGTCCAACCATATAAGAATTGCTCAAATTCGATCACAAATCCCCTTTCAAAACTCAAAATCTTTATTGAAGAGGTTCTTCCAATGTTTCTCAATTTCAACCCAAAAATCTGAAATTAAATGGAGAAAACAACTATAGATTAATGGAATACAACCAAAAACGAGTTAGGAATCATTACCCAAAAGCTTCCTCTAAAAATCCCTCAAAAAATATCTGCCCAGGCGTGACCGCACCTACGACATAATTAGCCGCATATGCGCATGTCCAACCGCACCTGTGCTTCCTCTCGCTTCTATATCCTAGAATCCGCTTCTTCGGAACCGCTAATGCGCACAAATTTTCTGCACCTGCGGAGACTGCCAAGTCCAGCACTTCTCGCACCTGCGCCTCCATCTTCGCACCTGCGACCATCGCACCTGCGCCCAAGGTCTGTAGGTGCGATTACACCAGAACGCAGACCTCTTCACAACCACGAAAAAACATCTGAAACTCGTCCGAAACACACCTCGGCCCCCTAAGACCCCGTCCAATCCTGCAACCAAGTTTTATGACCTAACACGGACTCGCTCGAGGTCTGAAATCACATCAAACAACATTAAAATCACGAATCACCCTCCAAATTCAAACTTAAAGAACTTGAAACTTCAAATTTCCACAACCGATGCCGAAACCTATCAAATAATGACCCCAAATTTTGCACACAAGTCATAATTGACATTACGGACTTACTCTAACTTTCGAAATTAAATTCCAACCCCGATATCAAAATTTCCACTACCGGTCCAAATCTCCAAAAATTCGACTTTCGCTATTTCAATCCTAAATAAGCTACGGACCTCGAATTCACAGTCCGGACACGTTCCTAAGTCCAAAATCACCCAACAGAGCTAACAGAACTAACGTAACTCTATCCCGGAGTCGTCTTCACACAGTTCCGACTACAGTCAAAATTCTAAGACTTAAGCTTTCGTTTTAGGGACTAAGTGTCCCAAATCACTCTAAATCATCCGGTAACTGAATTCAACCACGCACGCAAGTCAATACACATAATACGAAGCTGGTCAGGGTATTATGCCACCGAACGGGACTTAAATTCTCAAAATCACCGGCCGGGTCGTTACAATGAAAGAGAGACTGGAGAGATTGATGACTGAGTGAGGCCGAGGGCCTGATTGTGAGGATAATTATGTGATCGGGCTGCATGCTGCAGCAGGCCATGTTGGCAATATATATATATATATATATATATATATATATATATATGAATCGGGGCTGCCCGCCTGCAGCAGGCCTTATAGGCTTTATGTAGCACGTGAGTTGTCCGTGCGGTTTATAGCACTTGGGCTGAAGGAGCCCTTCCGGAGGCTGTACACACTCCCAGTGAGCGCGGGTACCTACTGAGTGCGAGTGCTGAGTGCCGAGCGATTGGGAGGACTGAGTGACTGTGAGGACTGAGTGGGGAGGACTAAGTGAAATGATACTCTGAGAGTATGCATATGAATTTATCACTGAGTTGCATCGCATTGACATGCACATTTGACATACAGGCATAGAGATGTATTTTTCTCATGTTATACGGTATCACGTCATTCATGACTTCTCACAAAGTTTGTCATATAGGCATAGTGATGCATTTTTCACCGGTTATCTGGAAAGAAAATGAGACATCTTATTTATTATTGAAAGGAGTTTTGGGAAAATTACTGTTTTCAAACTTACTCATATTTTTGGCAACTTCGGTAAACGATTTGGGTTTTCACTGATATACTTAAAATGTAGAACTATTTTCATAAATCATGTTTTGTTGAGCATTTGATCGTTGAGTTACTTCTGGCATTACTTGTTTTATTTTGTTATGAACTATTGTTGGTTATTGAAATTGGACCTGACCTTGGTACAAGCGCGTCACTACTTTCTACCTAAGGTTAGGTTTGTTACTTATTGAGTACATGGGGTCGATTGCACTCATACTATACTTCTGCACCTTGCGTGCAGATATTGGATGTTGATGTTACTGTACTCGACGGGAGATGAAATTGAAGACGTACCTGCGTTCCGGTTGTAGCTGCCTCTTTTTCATGGTAGCTTTAGATTTATAAGAATCTGTTTATGTACATTTCGAACAGATAATGTATTTATTTCATAACAGTTTTGTAAATTCTAATCTTAGAAGCTCATGATTTGTACTACCAGTTCTTGGGGAAATATATTAGTTTTATCTATTTTCTTTTAATTAATTGCTTACTAAATTCATTGGAATTGGATAGTTGATAATTGGCTTACCTAGCGGGTTGTGTTAGGTGCCATCACGACTAATCGGGTTTTGGGTCATGACAAAATTGTTATAATTTAAATTGGTATTATGTGACATGATTAATTCTTGTACAAAAGCTATATAAATTTTTGGAATAGTACAACATATATATTCACTATTTATTTTCTTCTATTAAGTGTTGAAATATGTTACAAGATAGCGTATCCAGCCTAGCTCTTAAATCACCGTCTCAAACCTGTCGGAAAGTTGTATCAAAAGTATTAAAGCATAAAATTTCAAACTCTACAAATATATAATATTTTATTGAAATTAGTAGAAGCTTATTAGGATCAAAAAATTAAAAATAAAGCTATTTGTTCAACATATGAGCTTGAAAGTTTAAGTTTTTATTCGGCATGACTATTTGGTATAATATACTGATTGCGGTTAGTTCAGTTAGCAAAAGTTTACCATCAAAATATATGTATATTGATGTTGCCAATAAACCGTTAAGAGGTTTGGTTTCTTTTTTTCCCCCTAAAAATATAGAGAAAAATTATTTTCAGCTTTGAATGTGTATATTAAGATCCGTAGATTATGTGAAAAAATATTGCACTTTAGGTTGATTCTTTTCTAAAGGCCTATATTGCTTATTGAATAATTTTAACAATTCATGTAATATTTTATCAATTTTAATTTTCTTCTTTTCGCTGTGAAAATTAAACCATTACCTAAGGTAAAAAACGATTCAAGAGATATTAAATAGATTAATTGTATTATTAATAGAAAATAAATTATTAATGACTTTGCATCTACAAAAGCTAGAATGATAAAAAAAAATTTTAAAAAAAAGTTTAAGGCCTCTCATTATAGTTTAGCTTTAGGCCCCCAATCTTTTTGAGCCTCCCTAGCCATGCAAAGGCTGAGGCATTAGTTTTATTGGTATTAATTATACTTCTATTACGTATTTTTCATTTCACTCTAGAAACAAATAGTTTTATTTAGTAGTTGAATATTCAGAACAAAATCATGTTTCAATTCTATTGGCATTCAGTTTATATTTATTAAAAATAATCTTATCTAATTAATTTAATTTAAAGTTAATTAATACATACATTAGTCAATATTTGAGTTAATTTTACATTGAGGATGTTTTAGTAATAAGCTTATTTTTAGTGTAAACAGCTTTGAGGATATTTCAGTTTAACAGAAAAAGTGCTTACTTGCACTAGTTTACCAAACACTTCAACAATTTGTTTTGAGCTTCATCACTATTATCTAAACACATAACTACTTATGTTTGGCCAAGCTGCCAAAAACTGCTTATTTTGAAAAGTATTTTTTTCTAGAAGTATTTTTTTTAAAAGTACTTTTGAAAAATAATAATTTGTGTTTGACCAATTCATTTAAGAAGTACTTTTTGTAATATTTGATAAACAAATTGTGTTTGGCTAATCTTTATAAAAAATATTTTTTGAGTGTCAAATTACCAAAAAGGATAGTACCAAGGTTTTATAATTATTTTAAAAAAAAATATTAATTATAAGAGACTGGTATTAATTTTTTATTTAATTTAATTAAAATATAAACATAAAGTAAACATACATACTAAATATTTAATTCATTATAACATATATAGTTATACCAAAGCAATAATATTATCTAGTATAATTACTTGTTATTTAGGCAATGATTTGAATAATCAAAATACGTCATTCAGTGTGACTTAAAGTTTATTCCATAAATTACTATATATTGATAATCAACCATGAAATAACAAACAAAGTCACTCACACATGATAATATTTCTCAACAATTTCATCTCTAATTCTATCACGCAACGCCTCCATAATAGTAGAAGACTTATCTTGCATTTCTAAAGGAATACCAGAAGGCCCATCTCCTTCCTCAATCTCTGCAGTAATGTCTTCATTAGCATAATAGTTGAATTCCTTATCAGTAAAAGAATGTCGTCGGATGAAATTATGCATAGGCATGAAAGTTGTAACAAAATGAATCTGAGTGTCAAACTTGAAAGATGGCATTGAGCATAAAATAGAAAACCTATTTTTCCAGACTCCAAATGTTCTTTCAATTGTATATCGAAAACTGGAGTGAAAAACATTGAATGCCTCATTTGGATTTCTAAAACTAAAGTTGAATGCCTCATTTGTTGAGACCATATGTCATTAAAATTTTGCGCCAGATTAGACCATCCTAATCTACTGAAGTGAGTTTCAGGATAATTTCCTGCTAAAATTTCTTTCACACATATATTTAAAAATAGTTCTTGTAATTACTCGACCGGTCGTTTTGAGTTATTACAACTTCGTTTTCCTATTTACTGCTTATTCTGTGTTTAATTATAATTATGTGACTTGTCGGGGAGATAGATAGAGATAACACGTGAAAAAGAGAGAGAATGGGCATGGGGAGCACACAAAGGAAAATCTAGCATTGTCTTATTCTTGGCTAATACTCCTCTGTTTCCTCCAATTTTCTTTACGCCAAAATCAGCAAATCAACTCCATTTTCCACCGTTGTTAGGACACCACCAAGCTACACAAAAATTCCATAAAAACGAACCAAAAAATCCAGCCCAAAAAAACTCCATTTCCAACCATGGAAATAAGCTGAAAACACCATTTTCGTCACTAAAACCAACCTTAAAAACAACCCCCTTTCCTCCTCCACAAATGTCACGACCCAAAATTCGACTAGTCGTGATGGTACCTAACCCACCTGCTAGGTAAGCCACTTAACCACTAACCAATTCCAATAACAATTAATAAAGCAATTTAAATAAATAATTATCTTAACCTTATACATTTCCCAAGAACTGGTAGTACAAATCATGAGCTTCTAAAAATAGAATTTACAAAATTGATATGAAATAATACATCATCTGTTCGAAATGTACATGAACAGATTGCTATAAATCTAAGGCTACCATGAACAAGAGGCAGCTACAACCGAAATGCAGGTACATCTTCAGATCCAGCTCCCATAGAACACAGCAACATCCGCAGCCAACATCTGCACGCAAGGTGTAGAAGTATAGTATGAGTACAACCGACCCCATGTACTCAATAAGTAACAAACCTAACCTTAGGTTAAAAGTAGTGACGAGCTTTTACCAAGGTCGGGTCCAAAACCAATAGTCTACAACAGTCCATAACAACGTAAAGAAAATAATACAAGAAGTAACTCAGAGTTAAAAGGCTCAGCTTAATCATGATTTCTAAAAATAGTTCCTCCTTTCAAGTACATCAGTGAAAACTCAAATCATTTACCGAAACTGCCAAAAATATGAATAAGTTTGAAAACAATAATTTTTCCAAAATCCTTTCAATAATAAATGAGATGTTTCATTTTCTTTCCAGATAACCCGTGTAAAAACAAATGCATCACTATGTCCATTGTCAACATGTGTGAGAAATCATGAATGATGTGATATTGTTGTCACGACCCAAAATCCCAACCTGTCGTGATGGCGCCTATCTCAATACTAGGCAAGCCGATAATCTCCATAAACCACAATTTCTCTTTAAGTTTGAAAATGCAAAATTTAAATACAGTACAAAATCCCACAAATACTGATATGAACACTTCCCAAAACCTGGTGTCACTGAGTACATGGGCATCTAATATGAATACAAGTCTGAAAAATACAGTCTATGATAATATGAGGTCAAATACAGTAACAATGAGATAGGGAAAGAGAGACAATGTATGCGAAATACGACAACAACTTCTGAATCTCCGAAAAATCAACTGTGCGAGAGAATCAACACTCGCTATGTCCGGGAATACCTGGATCTGTACACGAAGTGCAGGGTGTAGTATGAGTACAACCAACTCAGGAAGTAACAATAATAAATAAGGAACTGAAGATAATGACGAGCTACACAGTTAAAGTTCATTTTAAGTACTTCCAGCAAAGAGTAGACATGCTTTCAATTTCCGAAAGTTTAAGTCAAATCAGTTTTATACAGTTCAAGTTCATGTAATCCGGATATAAAATCTTTCAGAGAATTTCATATCAATGACAGATAGAAACTAATGCAACAACAAATGAAAAGCAAGTACAACCTCTCAGGCAACAGATACTCAACTCGTCACAACAACTCAACCACTCTGCTCTCAGTCCTCAGCACTCACACTCAATGGGTACCCGCACTCACTGTGGGTGTACAAACTCCGGAGGGGCTCCTACAGCCCAAGCTCTATAATCTGCACGGCCAACTCACGTACTGCACGTACAACTCACGTGTCATAGTATCAATATCTGGATCCGCACGGCCAACTCACATGCTATAGTATCAATATCTGGATCCGTACGGGTAACTCACGTGTTGCATGGATAACTCACGTTCTATAGTATCAATATCTCACAATCAGGCCCTCGGCCTCACTCAGTCATAAATCTGTCCAGTCTCCCGGGCTCTTAATAATCATGAAATCAGCCCAAATAACAATGATATGATGCATCAATAATGAACAATAGAGACTGAGATAAAATAAACAGTAAACTGTGACTGAGTACCAAACAATAATTTCGCAGATAATTCAACATGTACACTACCTTTGTGGGTCTCAGAAGTACCAACATATAGCCTAAACATGATTTCTAACATATCTTACGGAAAAATTTCCACAACACATAGAGAGCATATAGGTAACAACAAATTATTCAACTTTACAGTTTCATGGGACCAACCAAGTCACAATCCCCTCGGTGCACGCCCACACGCTCGTCACCTAGCATGTGCGTCACCTCCCAACAATTTACATAATACATATATTCAGGGTTCATAGCCTCAGCTCCAAGATTAGAAGAGTTACTTACCTCGAACAAGCCAATACCAATGCTGAGCAAGCCAAGCGATGCTCCAAAGATGCCATCCCGCGTGTTCCGACCTCCGAACGATTCAAAACTAACTAAAAACAACTCAAATCCATCTCCAGACGTCCCGAATCTAGCCACAAGCAGTTCAATATAATCAATATAGGCTAGAGGAATTAATTCCATAAGAAAAATACAAAATTATAGCCAAAATCTGAAATCGGCACAAACTCGGCCCCCGAGCCCACGTCTCGAAATCCGACAACAAAATACAAAACCCGAAAGCCCATTCACTCACGAGTCTATTCATACCAAATTTACTAAAATCCCCTTCAAAACCTCAAAATTCCATCTCAAGAACTCTTCCACTTTTGCCCCATTTTTCACCCCAAATCACAATTTAGATGAAAAACATCAAGATACAATCATGAAATTTAACCAAAACCAAGTGAGAAACACTTACCCCAATCGACTCCGCGAAAATCCCTTCAAGAATCGCCAAAATCCGTGATCTCTAGCTCAAAATATGAAAAATGAGCACAAACCCTCGATTTTTGAATTTAACACTGCCTGCCCAGATTTCTTCTTCGCGAACGCGACCGTCCTCTCGCGTTCGCGTAGACCAACTCAGACTGCCCCTCCGCTTTACTCTTCGCGAACGCGACCCTCACCTCGCGAACACGTAGACCAAGGACCTGGGTTCCCCCAACAACCTTACTCCTCTTCGCGAACGCGATGCCACTCATGCGTTCACGATGCACACACTGCCCTATCCTACGCGTTCGCGTCCTTATCTTCGTGAACGCGTAGAATAAGAATTCACCATCTCAGAAACACTCTTCACGAACGTGAGGCCCATCTCGCGAATGCGTAAGAGGAAACCAGAACCAAAATATAACAGCATATCAACTATCTCACCAAGGCCAAAAATAATCTATTAACCACCCGAAACTCACCCGAGGCCCTCGGGACCTCAACCAAACATACCAATGTGTTCCATAATATCATACGAACTTAGTCAAACCTTCAAATCACCTTCAACAACACCAAAAACATGAATTATACACGGATTCAAGCCTAATGAACTTAAAAATTTCTGAATTTCACAAACGACGCCAAAACCTATCAAATAACGTCCGATTGACCTCAAATTTTGCACACAAGTCACATTCGATCTTACGGACCTGCTTCAATTTCCAGAATCAGAATCCGACCCTGAAATCAAAAGTCCACTCCCGGTCAAACTTTCCAAATTTCAACTTTCGCCATCTCGAGCCAAATTCTACTACGGACCTCCAAACCACAATCCAGATGCGCTCCTAAGTCCAAAATTGCACAACGGAGCTAACGGAACCATCAGAAATCCAATCCGGGGTCAAATACTAAAAAGTCAAACTTGATCAACCCTTTTAAATTTAAAGCATCTAGTTGAGAATCTTTCTTCCAAATTATTCTGGATAACCTGAAAACCAAAACCGATGATTCACATAAGTCATAATATATCATACGGAGCTACTCATGCCCGAAAACTACCGAGCAAAATATAAATATTCAAAACGACCGGTCGGATCGTTACAATAAATTACCATAAAACCCAGCTGAAACTAATACCAAACACCAGCAAAATAACACTCCAAACCCAGCAAAATCAATCCCATAATCCACCACAAAACACCTTGAAAAACAAAAGCCCCAAAAACGAGCTGGAAATTCACTCCCAAATAAGCCCTCTTCTCAGTCCAAAACCGACTCTGAAACAGCCCCGAACAGCCTCCTAAAACGTAGCAAACAACCCCCACCCCCAAATCCAGCTCTAATACAATCCAAAACACTACCCAAAAGGCCCTAAAATTCAGTTCCAAATCGACCCAACACGCTGTCGTTGGAGAGGCTCACGGTCCACGATTTTTTGTTCATCGTTGGTTTTCAAAAGAAATGAAGTCAGACTTGTATATTGAAGTTGGATTTTCAGATCTGAATTTGTCAATTTGCTGGCCGCATATTCTTATTATTCAAGAAAGATTTCTTTGCTAAAGATTTTGAGATTGTGATTGACATCGTTCTTCTCCTTCACCTTATTATCTTCATCGTCACAGTACTCTGCTTATCAGATACGAGGCTTTCAGAGGCCAATTCGCGAGCCAAATCATAGCGGAGTAAAGAATTATCCGGTTCGAGATAAGTGACTTGCCTAACCTTCTGTGTGGGAAGTTCCCCTTAGGATTGGTATCGATATGATAATTGTTATCTGTTGAAAGTCTTGTAAGCGAGGTGACGAGTGTGTACACGGGCTAATGGTGGAAATTCTTGTTTTACATTATGTAGATCTCTGTTACAGATTAATTAAATTATTTTATCCGGTTATATTCATCATCATTAATCTATTTTTATATTTTAAATTTGCCTGTCATTTTTCATGCTAATTGTTTTACCTGTTTAGTTAAAACTTTATTTCTTTTATTATGTGCTCATTATTTGAAAGTTGAATTTCTTAATTGAATTATTATTAATATGAAGTATTTGACATTAAAAAAATTGGTATTGAGGCAAGGTGTTAAATTTGTAAAACATTATTTTGTTGAGTTATCCGCTTCCAAATATTTTGTGGGATTTTGTATTCGTTGTGATTGAGCCATGAGCTTCTTATTGTGGAAATTATGTTGTTGATTTATTTTGGCAAGTTAAAATATTTGGGCACTTGAGGTGCAAATTGTGATATTGATAGGCATGCGGTGGTATAAGGTTTGGGTGTTGAAACGCATGCGGTGAGATAAGGGTGGCTTGATACGCGTGGCTAGTAGGGGAACTACTAGAAGTCATGCAGTATGATAAGGATGGCTAAAACGCAGGATGCTATTTCGGGAAAAAAATAATTTCTTTAAAATTAAATGTGAAGGCTCCCGCGGTGATATAAGAAAATGAGATATTATGAATTTATTTATACTTTGGGACTACGGGGCAGTACCTCAGGAGTACCCTTGTTGATATTTCTTTATGGCTGCATTTGCCTTTGGTTATTTTTGTGTTTTCCTTAAAGTTGTAAATTTCTGTTTTTCTTCCGAGAGGTATTATTTTCCCTTATTTTGTGTGGTTAAATTGTGATATATTCCTTACTTGTTTCACTTCCATTGTCATTATCATTATTATATTGTTAAACTTTCACCCTGACTTTTATTATTTCTAGTAGGGCCTGACCTGACCTCGTCACTACTCTACCGATGTTAGTCTTGGCACTTACTAGGTACCGTTGTGGTGTACTCATACTACGCTTCTGCATATATATTTTGTGCATATCCAAGTACTTCATACTAGACCAGGTATCAGTGAGCTAGTCCGTACGCGGAGACTTCAAGGTATATCTGCCAGCGTCCGCAGTTCTCGGAGTCCCCTTCTATCCTTATTACGATGTCTTCCTTATTCTCT
Organism: Nicotiana otophora; assembly: GCA_000715115.1. Taxonomy (NCBI): domain Eukaryota; kingdom Viridiplantae; phylum Streptophyta; class Magnoliopsida; order Solanales; family Solanaceae; genus Nicotiana; species Nicotiana otophora. The sequence continues at coordinate 288,513 of AWOL01S0001966.1, read as the reverse complement.
TTAGACTCTCATGTAACGAGACACTTAGTATTTCTCTTAGAAGCTTATGACTTATTTCTACCGGATTTTGGGAGTTGTATTTGTTTAATTTGCAGTTCTTATTTATTCAACTGTTAAGGATTAAATTTTAGTTTTATATTTAGTGATCCCGCAAATTATTAGGCTTACCTAGTATTATAAACTAGGTGCCATCACAATATCCTACGAAGGGAATTTGGGCTCGTGACAAGTTGGTATCAGAGCTATAGGTTCATAGGTGTTATGAGTCACAAGCAGGTTTAGTAGAGTCTCGCGGATCGGTACAGAGACGTCTGTACTTATCTGCGGGAGGCTATGGAACTATTAGGAAAAATATTCACTTCTTTGATTCCTTATCGTGCGCATTTGTTGACTTCAAAATTTTAAACCATTGTCGTTCTATTCTCTCACAGATGGTGAGGAAACGCACAACTGGATCTGATGATCAGACACCCGTGCCCCCTATTGGAGTCGCAAGAGGCCGGGGTCGGGGCAGAGGCTGAGGAAGACAACTTGGGGCAGCCAGAGCACCTGCACAAGCTGCTACAGTAGAGCCACCAGTAGCTCCAGTTGAAGAGCAGGAACCTGAGACGCCTGTTACTACCCCTGCACTTCAGGAGACCCTTGCCCAGTTCTTGAGCATGTTTGGCACTCTAGCTCAAGCAGGGTTGATTCCACTTGCTCCTACCACATTTCAGGCTGGGGAAGGAGCACAGACTCCCACCGCACGTACCCCAGAGCCACGGGCCCAAGTTGACCATGCCCTAGAGGTTATACCAGTCCAACCAGTTGTTCTAGTTCGGCTCGAGGTTAGGGAAGCAGTTTACGAGTTCGAGGTAAGTGACTTGCCTAACCTTGTGTGTGGAAAATTCCCCTTAGGACTGGTATTGATATGATAATTGTGATGTGTTGAATATCGTGTAAGCGAGGTGACGAGTGTGTACACGGGCTAATAGTGGAAAACTCTTGTATTAAATTGTGTATATCTCTGTTACATATTAATGAAATTATTTTATCCGGTTAAATTCATCATCATTGATCTATTTTTATATTTTAAACTTGACTCACATTTTTCATGCTAATTGCTTTACCTATTTAGTTGAAACTTTATTGCTTTTATTATGTGCTCATTATTTGAAAGTTGAATTTCTTAATTGAATTATTATTAATATGAAGTATTTGACATTAAAAAATTTGGTATTGAGGCAAGGTGTTAAATTTGTGAAAATTTATTTTGTTGAGTTATCCGCTTCCAATTGTGAGATTTTGTATTCGTTGTGATTGAGCCATGAGCTCCTTATTGTGGAAATTATGTTGTTGATTTATTTTGGCAAGTTAAATTATTTGGGCACTTGAGGTATAAATTGTGATATATTGTGATATTGATAGGCATGCGGTGGTATAAGGTCTTGGTGTTGAAACGCATGCAGTGAGATAAAGGTGGCTTGATACGCATGGCTAGTAGGGGAACTACTAGAAGTCATGTGGTATGATAAGGGTGGCTAAAACGCGAGATGCTATTTTGGGAAAAAATGATTTCTTTAAAATTAAATGTGAAGGCTCTCGTGGTAATATAAGAAAATGAGATATTGTGAATTTATTTATGATTTGGGACTACGGAGAGGTACCTCGAGAGCGCCCTTGTTGATATTTTTTTATGGCTGCATTTGTCTTTGGTTATTTTTGTGTTTTCCTTAAAGTTGTAAATTTCTATTTTTCTTCCGAGAGGTATTATTTGCCCTTATTCTGTGTGGTTAAATTGTGACATATTCCTTACTTGTTTCACTTCCATTGTCATTATCATTATTATATTGTTGAACTTTCACCCTACTTTTATTATTTTCAGTAGGGCCTGACCTGACCTCGCCACTACTCTACCGAGGTTAGTCTTGGCACTTACTGGGTAGCGTTGTGGTGTACTCATACTATGCTTTTGCATATTGTTTTGTGCAGATCCAGGTACTTCCTACTAGACTAGGTATCATTGAGCTAGTCCATACACGGAGACTTCAAGGTATATCTTCCAGCGTCCGCAGATCTCGGAGTCCCCTTCTATCCTTATTATGTTGTCTTCCTTATTCTCTTTAGACTCTCATGTATCGAGACACTTAGTATTTATCTTAGAAGCTTATGACTTATTTCTACTGGATTTTGGGATTTATGTTTGTTCAATTTGCAGTTCTTATTTATTCAACTGTTAAGGATTAAATTTTAGATTTATATTTAGTGATTCCGCAAATTATTTGGCTTACCTAGTCTTATACACTAGTTACCATCAATACATCATACGAAGGGAATTTGGGATCGTGACAAGTTGGTATCAGAGCTCTAGGTTCATAGGTATTATGAGTCACAAGCAGGTTTGGTAGAGTCTCGCGGGTCGGTACGGAGACGTCTGTACTTATCTTCGGGAAGCTATGGAACTATTAGGAAAAATATTCACATCTTTGATTCCTTGTCGTGCGCATTTGTTGACTTCAAAATTTTAAACCATTGTATTTCTATTCTCTCACAGATTGTGAGGGAACGCACAACTGGATCCGATGATCAGACACCCGTGCCCCCTGTTGGAGTCGCAACAGGTCGGGGTGGGGTATAGGCCGAGCCAGAGGCCGAGGAAGACCACTTGGTGCAGCCATAGCACCTGCACAAGCTGCTGCAGCAGAGCCACCAGTAGCTCCAGTTGGAGAGCAGGAACCTGAGACGCCTATTACTACCCCTGCACTTCAGGAGACTCTTGCCCAGTTCTTGAGCATGTTTGACACTCTAGCTCAAGCAGGGTTGATTCCACTTGCTCCTGCCACATCTCAGGCCGAGGGAGGAGCACAGACTCCCACCGCACCTACCCTAAAGCCACGGTCCAAGGTTGACCATGCCCTAGAGGTTATACCAGTACAACCAGTTGTTCTAGTTCGGCCCGAGGTTAGGGCAGCAGTTTCAGAGTTCGAGGTAAGTGACTTGCCTAACCTTGTGTGTGGGAAATTCCCCTTAGGATTGGTATTGATATGATAATTGTGATGTATTGAATGTCGTGTAATCGAGGTGACTAGTATGTACACGGGCTAATAGTGAAAAACTCTTGTTTAAATTGTGTGTATCTCTATTACATATTAATTAAATTATTTTATCTGGTTATATTCATCATCATTTATCTATTTTTATATTTTAAACTTGCCTCACATTTTTCATGCTAACTGCTTTACCTATTTAGTTAAAACTTTATTTATTTTATTATGTGCTTATTATTTGAAAGTTGAATTTCTAAATTGAATTATTATTAATATGAAGTATTTGACATTAAAAATTTGGTATTGAGGCAAGGTGTTAAATTTGTGAAAAAATATTTTGTTGAGTTATCCACTTCCAAATATTTTGTGTGATTTTGTATTCGTTGTGATTGAGCCATGAGATCCTTATTGTCGAAAAAAGGTTGTTGATTTATTTTGGCAAGTTAAATTATTTGGGCACTTGAGGTGCAAATTGTGATATATTGTGATATTGATAGGCATGCAGTGGTATAAGGTCTTGGTGTTGAAAAGCATGCGGTGAGATAAGGGTGGCTTGATACGCGTGGCTAGTAGGGGAACTAGTAGAAGTCATGCAGCGTGATAAGGGTGGCTAAAACGCGAGATGTTATTTTGGGAAAAAAGGATTTCTTTAAAATTAAATGTGAAGGCTCCCGCGGTGATATAAGAAAATGAGATATTGTGAATTTATTTATGATTTGGGACTACGAGGCGGTACTTCGGGAGTGCCCTTATTGATATTTATTTATGGATGCATTTGTCTTTGGTTATTTTTGTATTTTCCTTAAAGTTGTAAATTTCTATTTTTCTTTCGAGAGGGATTATTTGCCCTTATTCTGTGTGGTTAAATTTTGACATATTCCTTACTTGTTTCACTTCCATTGTCATTATCATTATTATATTGTTGAACTTTCACCATATCTTTTATTATTTCCAGTAGGGCCTGACCTGACCTCGCCACTACTCTACCCAGGTTAGTCTTGGCACTTTCAGGGTACCGTTGTGGTGTACTCATACTATGCTTCTGCATATTTTTTTGTGCAGATCCAGTTATTTCCTACTAGACCTGATATCACTGAGCTAGTCCGTACGCGGAGACTTTAAGGTATATCTGCCAGCGTTTAATTTGCAGTTCTTATTTATTCAACTGTTAAGGATTAAATTTTATATTTATATTAAGTGATTCCGCAAATTATTTGGCTTACCTAGTCTTATAGACTAGGTACCAACACGATATCCTACGGAGGGAATTTGGGGTCGTGACAAGTTGGTATCAGAGCTCTAGGTTCATAGGTGTTATGAGTCACAAGCAGGTTTAGTAGAGTCTCGCAGATCAGTACGGAGATGTCTGAACTTATCTTCGGGAGGCTATGGAACTATTAGGAAAAATATTCACTTCTTTGATTCCTTATCGTGCGCATTTGTTGACTTCAAAATTTTAAACCATTGTCTTTCTATTCTCTCACAGAATGTGAGGACACGTACAACTGGATCCGATGATCAGACACTCGTGCCCTCTGTTGGAGCCGCAAGAGGCCGGGGTTGGGCCAGAGGCCGAGGAAGACCACTTGGTGCAGCCAGAGCACCTGCATAAGCTGCTGCAGCAGAGCCACCAGTAGCTCCAGTTGGAGAGTAGGCACATGAGATGCCTGTTACTACCCCTGCACTTTACGAGACTCTTGCCTAGTTCTTGAGCATGTTTGGCACTCTAGCTCAAGCAGGGTTGATTCCACTTGCTCCTGCCACATCTCAGGCCGGGGGAGGAGCACAGACTCCCACCTCACATACCCCAGAGCCACGGGCCCAGGTTGACCATGCCCCAGATGTTATACCAGTGCAGCTAGTTGTTCCAGTTCGGCCCGAGGTTAGGGAAGCAGTTTCAGAGTTCGAGGTAAGTGACTGGCCTAACCTTGTGTGTGGGAAATTTTCCTTAGGATTGGTATTGATATGATAATTGTGATGTGTTGAAAGTCGTGTAAGCGAGGTGACTAGTGTATACACGGGCTAATGGTGAAAAACTCTTGTTTTAAAATGGGTAGATCTCTGTTACATATTAATTAAATTATTTTATCCGGTTATATTCATCATCATTGATCTATTTTTATATTTTAAATTGGCTAGACATTTTTCATGCTAATTGTTTTACCTGTTTAGTTGAAACTTTATTTCTTTTATTATGTGCTCATTATTTGAAAGCTGAATTTCTTAATTAAATTATTATTAATATGAAGTATTTGACATTAAAAAATTTGGTATTGAGGCAAGGTACTAAACTTGTGAAAAATTAATTTGTTGAGTTATCCGCTTCCAAATATTTTGTGAGATTTTGTATTCGTTGTGATTGAGCCATAAGCTCCTTATTGTAAAAATAGTGTTGTTGATTTATTTTGGCAAGTTAAATAATTTGGGTACTTGAGGTACAAATTGTGATATATTGTGATATTGATAGGCATGCGCTGATATAAGGTATGGGTGTTGAAACGCATGCGGTGAGATAAGGGTGGCTTGATACACGTGTCTAGTAGGGGAACTAGTAGAAGTCATGCGGTGTGATAAGGGTGGCCAAAACGCGGGATTCTATTTCGGGAAAAAATAATTTCTTTAAAATTAAATGTGAAGGCTCCCGCGGTGATATAAGAAAATGAGATATTGTGAATTTATTTATGATTTCGGACTACGAGGAGATACCTCGGGAGTGCCCTTGTTAATATTTCTTTATGGCTGCATTTGCCTTTGGTTATTTTTGTATTTTTCTTAATGTTGTAAATTTCTGTTTTTCTTCCGAGAGGTATTATTTGCCCTTATTATTTATGGTTAAATTGTGACATATTCCATACTTGTCTCACTTCCATTGTCATTATCATTATTATATTTTTGAACTTTCACCCGTCTTTTATTATTTATAGTAGGGTATGACCTGACCTCGTCACTACTCTACCGAGGTTAATCTTAGCACTTACTGGGTTCCGCTGTGGTGTACTCATACTACGCTTCTGCATATTATTTTGTGTAGATCCAGGTACTTCCTACTAGACGAGGTATCAGTGAGCTAGTACGTATGCGAAGACTTCAAGGTATATCTGCCAGCATCCGCATATATCGGAGTCCCCTTTTATCCTTATTATGTTGTCTTCCTTATTCTTTTTAGACTCTCATGTATTGAGACTTAGTATTTCTCTTAGAACCTTGTGACTTATTTCTATCGGATTTTGGGAGTTGTATTTGTTTAATTTGCAGTTCTTGTTTATTTAACTGTTAAGGATTAAATTTTAGATTTATATTTAGTGATTCCGTAAACTATTAGGCTTACCTAGTCTTATAGACTAGGTGGCATCACGACATCCTACGGAGGGAATTTGGGGTCGTGATAAGTTGGTATCAGAGCTCTAGGTTCATCGGTGTTATGAGTCACAAGCAGGTTTGGTATAGTCTCGTGGATCGGTACGGAGACGTCTGTACTTATCTTCGGGAGGCTATGGTACTGTTAGAAAAAATATTCACTTCTTTGATTCCTTATCGTGTGCATTTGTTAAATTCAAAATTTTAAACCATTGTCTTTCTATTCTCTCACAGATGGTGAGGGCACGCACAACTGGATCCGATGATCAGACACCCGTTCCCCTTGTTGGAGTCGCAAGAGGACGGGGTGGGGCGGAGGCCGAGCCAAAGGCCAAGAAAGACCACTTGGTGCAGCCAGAGCACCTGCCAAGCTGCTGCAGTAGAGCCACAAGTAGCTCCAGTTGGAGAGCAGGCACCTGAGACGCCTGTTACTACCCTTGCACTTCAGGAGACTCTTGCCTAGTACTTTAGCATGTTTGGCACTCTAGCTCAAGCAGGGTTGATTCCACTTGCTCCTTCCACATCTCAGGCCGGGGGAGGAGCACAGACTCCCATCGTACGTACCCCAGAGCCACGAGCCCAGGTTGACCATGCCCTAGAGGTTATACCAGTGTAGCCAGTTGTTCCAGTTCGGCCCGAGGTTTGGGCAGCATTTTCAGAGGGGGAGCAACTTAGGCTCGAGAGGTACCAAAAGTACCACCCTTTCACATTCAGCGGTTTAGCTTCAGATGATGCTCAGTGTTTTCTTGAGGAGTTCCACCGTATCCTCCGTACTATGGGTATTATGCATTCCAGTGGGGTTTGTTTCATGGCATTCCAGCTTAGAGGATCAGCCTACCAGTGGTTGCGGGCATATGAGTTGGATAGTCTGACTAAGGCAGCTTCACCCAATTAGACTCAATTTTCAAATATGTTCTTAAGAGAGTATGTTCCTTAGAGTCTTAATGATGCATGGCGCGCAAAGTATGAGCAGTTGCGCCAGGGTTCTATGACCGTGTCAGAGTATGCGGTCCGATTAAGTGATTTGGCTAAGCATGCACCAGCCTTAGTTGCTAATGTTCGAGAGCGGATTCGCCGATTTATTGAGAGGCTCCACCCTAGCATCAGATTCAGTATGGCACGAGACCTAGAGATGGACATCACATACCAACAGGTGGTGTAAATTGCTAGGAGATTGGAAGGTATGCGGATCTGGGAGAGGGAAGCTAAGGGACCCCGATATTCTGGCACATATAACAATTCTCGTGCCCCAGCTGCAGCCCGTCATGGTAGAGGCTATGTGAGACGTCTAATTCATTCAACACTTCTAGCTTTCAGTGGTATTCCGGCTACTCCCAGACCCCAGGTTCCATATTATGCACCGCCAATGTCTACTCTACCTCCTGTACGGGGTGCTTTCAGCGGACAATCCAGTCAATCAGGCCCGAGCCATTCCCAACAGCCACGTCCTCCGAAGGCTTGTTTTGAGTGCAATGACACTCGTCATATAATGAGGGATTGCCCCAGATTTAGGAGGGGTGCACCTCCACAGATTTCTCAGGCCCCACCCATTCCATAGGGCCCTCAAGCTTCTCAGGCCATGATTACTGCACCAGCTGCCATTCCACCCGCACAGCCAGCTAGAGGCGGAGGTCGGACAGGTAGGGGTCGCCCTAGAGGGGGAGGCCACGCCAGATATTATGCCCTTCCTGCTAGGAAGGAAGCAGTTGCATCTGATTCTGTTATCACATGTATTGTTCTAGTCTGTCATAGGGATGTATCAGTCTTATTTGATCCAGGCTCTACTTATTCTTATGCGTAATCGTATTTTGCCCCGTATTTGGGAGTACCCCTTTCATGACCCAAAATCTCACATATCGTGATGGCACCCATCGGAATACTAGGTAAGTCAAAAATCTCAATAAACCACCATATCTTTTAAATTTGAACACAAAATAATTAAATTCAGTGGAAGAAATCTCCCAATTTCAAATATAACACTCCCAGAACTCGGTGTGACTGAGTATATGAGCATCTAATATAAATACAATGTTTGACTGATAAAAATCACTATCTGAAAGTATAGAATAGGACAATAACTGAAGGAAAGAGAGACAAGGTCAGTGGACGCCAAGCAGCCACCTTGATAGTCTCCAACTAATCGTACTCTGAAATCTAACAGTCGCCGTGTCCGAAAGAACCTGGATCTGCACACGAGGTGTAGAGTATAGTATGAGTACAACCAACTCAATAAGTAACAAGACTAACCTCTGGGCTGAAAGTAATGACGAGCTCCGCAGGTACAATCCAGTATAAATAATGGTACAAAAATATAGCCATGCTTTCAAGTTCAACAGTTAAACTCAGTACAAGTGAAATAGATCAATACTGTATGATATGAGGAAAATGACATCTCTGTATCTACATGCCAATGTACGTACTGTATGTGATGCACCTTAGTGAAAACTCCATGTACTCACAATCTAAAATACTCAATTACTCAGTATTGTATATGGCCAATCCAGCCTAGGGAAGATCTATCACAAATATATATGTGTATCCATCAACTAACAGTCAGTCACTCAGTACTGTATAAGGCCAATCCAGCCCAGGGAAGATCCATCCTTCAATATAAATGCTTCAGGCAAGATCCATGCCTAGAAAAGATCCATCCCTTAATATAAATGCTTCGGACAAGATCCATGTCCAAGTAAGATCCATCCCTCAATATAAATGCTTTGGGCAAGATCCATGCCCAGGGAAGATCCATCCCTCAATATAAATGCTTTGGGCAAGATCCATGCCCAGGGAAGATCCATCCCTTAATATAAATGCTTTGGACAAGATCCATGTCCAGGGAAGATCCATCCCTCAATATAAATCAACCACGGTCACTGGGGTATGTGCAGACTCTGGAGGGGCTCCTTCAGCCCAAGCGATATAAATCAACCGCGCTCACTGGGGGTGTGTGCAGACTCTCGGAGGGACCCCTTCAGCCTAAGCACTATATAAAGCCTATATGGCCTACTACAGGCGGGCAGTCCCGATACGTATAATAATAAAGTATATAAAGCCAATATGGCCTACTGCGGCATGCAGCCCGATCCCATAATTATCCACACCATCAGGCCCACGGCCTCACTCAGTCATCAATCTCTCCAGTCTCGCTCTCATGGCTCACCATGTCATAAAAATAGCCCGAAAATGATGATATGATGTATCAATAAATAACAACAAAGACTGAGATATGATATGTAATGACATGAATATGACTGAGTATGAATTTTCAATTTAAAACAATTAATTCAACAGTAACACGACCCCATAGGTCCCAAAATATTGGCACGTAGCCTAAACATGATCTTTAATAAGAGTCTCAGCTCAATGTCCTAACACGAGGAGAATATTCAGATAATAACATGATTCATTAATTTTACAACTGCACAGGATTTATTCAAGACACAAGTTCTATGGTTCACGTCTACATACTCGTCACCTATCGTATGTGTCACCTCCAAACAATTTATATCATACCAAATTTCGGGGATTCATACCCTCGGAACCAAGTTTAGAAGTGTTACTTCAATCCGAGCAATTCTTTATTCCAATAAGCCTTTTCCTCACGATTCGGCCTCCAAACGCCTCGAATCTTAGTCAAAATAATTCGATACAATCAACACGAGGTGTAGGAATCAACTCCATATGAAAATGCTAAATTGCACAAATAAATCTAAAATTAACTAAAAATATAAATAGTGGGGCCCACGTCATAGAATCCAATAAAACTCACAAAATCCAACAACCCATTCAATTACGAGCCCACCCATACCAATTTTATCAAATTCTGATATCGGATTGACCTTCAAATCTTCATTTTACATTTTTGGAAGATTTTACAAAAATCTAATTTTTCTTCCATAAATTTACGGATTCATGGTATAAATGAGTATGAAATCATGAAATATAATCAATATAGGATAAGTAATACTTAACCCAATGTTTACTAGTGACAATCACCCAAAAATCGCCCAAATCGAGTTCCCCAACTCTATTTTTGTCAAAAATGGCCAAACATCCCGTTTATAGAGCCTCTGGTGTTTTCGAGCGTCACAGGTAGCATGGGGCGCTTCCTGTAGTGCTATTAACATTACCCTTAAACATCCTAACGCCAGGGCTAGTGCCCTACGCTACCCTGGGCACTCGCGGCGACGGGAAATCTTTTCCGACACGAAAATGGGCATAACTCTCTCATACGATGTCCGAATTCGACGATTCTCTTTGATATTGCTCCAAAATTTCAATACGAATCTAATTATTCAATAAAAACTGAATTTGGAGCTCATTTTCTCATTTTGATACCACTTAAATCTTGAAACAACGACATCGAAATATAGCAAATCAAGTCTGATTGGCCTCAAATTTTGCATACAAGTCATAATACATCATATGAAGCTATTCAAGACTTAAAATAGTAGAAAGGAGAGTAATTACTCAAAACGACAAGTTGGGTCATTATAACCCCGTGACTCTTTGAGTTTTTCTGTTTATGTATCTACACCCGTGGGTGATTCTATTATTGTTGACCGCATGTATCGGTCGTGTTTAATTATTATTAGTGGTTTTGAGACCAGATATGATTTATTATTGCTCAGTATGGTGGATTTCGACATTATTTTGCACATGGACCGGTTGTCGCCCTATCACGCTATCCTTGATTGTCACGCCAAGACGGTAACATTAGCTATGCCAGGTCTACCGCGGCTAGAGTGGAGAGGTACCTTGGATCATGTTTCTAGCAGGGTTGTTTCATTTCTTAAGGCTCAATGAATGGTTGAGAAGGGGTGTGGTGTGTATCTGGCCTATGTGAGAGATGTTAGTGTTGATATTCCTACTATAACGTCCCGATCGGTTGTTTTGCTTTTTAGATCCTGTTCCCCTAAATAAGACTTCCTGTACTTATTTTTACTAATTTATGACTTGCGGGGATGGTTGGTTCGGGATTTGGAAGAGTCTGGGTTGGAATCGGAACCCTTGGTTCCTTAAGGTTGGCTTAAAAGGCCAAGTTTGACTTTGGTCAATATTTTGAGTAAACGACCTCGGAATTAGGATTTGACGGTTCCAATAGGTTCGTATAATGATTTCGGGCTTGGGCGTATATTCGGATCGGGTTTTGGATGACCCGAGAGCATTTTGGCACCTAATAGTGAAAGTTGGTTCTTGAAAGTTTTAGAAGTCCTATAAAATTTGGTTTGGAGCAGGTTTTGGTGATATCGAAGTCAAAATGGATTTTCAGTACCGGGAATATTTTCGTAGTATCATTTAAAACTTGCACGCAAAATTTGATGTCATTCCGAGTAGTATAAGTACGTTTCGGCGCATTGGAAGTAAATTGAAGAACTTGAAGTTCTTAAGTTTGATTCATTCAGTTTTAGGGTGTGATTCTTAGTTTTAATGTTGTTTCGGACATTCCGTGAGTTCGAGCGAGTCCGTTTTGTGATTCCAAACTTATTGATATATTCGGGCGGGGCCCCGAGTACCAATCGAACGAGGCTCGGATTAAGTTGAGAATTTGGAACTGTAGCTGAGTGCTCCAGATCTGTCATAACCGCACATGCGGTTGGCCATCGGTAGGTGTGAGCTCGCAGGTGTGAGCCAAGTCCCTGCAGATGCGATCCAAGGATGGCCAGCCAGGTTACGCAGATACGACTCCTTCTACGCCAAAGCGGGAGCCTTCCGCAGATGCGGCCCCAGCTGGCCCAGCCAACTCCGCAGAAGCAGATACCTGCTCTGCAGAAGTGGATCCGCAGGTGCGGCCTATGCACCGCAGGTGTGAAAATCGATAGGGCAGTGAGGTTCAATTAATACGGGACTTAAGCCATTTTCACTCATTTTCGCTCACTCTTTGGGCGAATATTGGAGCTTCTTCAGAGAGATTTCCACCTAGCTTTTGGAGGTAAGTAATTTCTACCTATTGTGAGTTCAATACGTAGATTTTGGGTAGATTTCAACATGAAAATTAGTAGGAATCATGGGTTAGATGAAAAACCTAGGGTTTGACAAGAATAAGATTTTTACCACGAAGTTGACCATGAAACTTAGTGATAATCATATATTTATGTTCCTTAGGTCGTGGGTAACAACTTTCTTTAAAATTTCCGGAATCCGAGCATGTGGGCCCAGGGGTGAATTTTAGGAATCTTGCAATTTAGGTTGGGTAATCACTTAAATGGTGAAATTATGAACTTTTGAGCATATATGTATTAGTTTATGTAATGTTTGACTAGATTCTAGTCGTTTGGTGTCAAATTTGGAGGTTTGAGCGCGTTCTTGAATTGGGAAGTAGACTTTGAGGTGAGGTAAGTCTCCTTTCTAACCTTGTAAGAGGGAATTAACCCCATAGGTAAATTAAATAAATATTTGTACCTAATTGTGGGGGATACGTACGTACAAAGTAATGAGAGTCCGTACATATCTACTATTATGCTATTGTCCGGGTAGCTTAGAATCTGTATCATGCTATACTTGGAATGGTTATGCCCTTACTTGCTAATATAATCACTTAAGTTATGATAGAAATTGATAAAAGAATTGTATAATGTTAAATTCACTTACTTGAAGGTTTGTATGAGATACTTGGCTGTAAATGAGAAACCTGTATTTTCTTGAAAAAAATTATTATTTGTGGATCGGGTTGAGCGCCTCGTTAGTAAATAGATTCATCTATGGTTCACGTCGTTCGACCCTCCGGAAATGCACCGTTTAAATATTTTGTTGGATCGATCCGTACGACCTTGGCATAATTGCGTATGCTAATTATTTGAAAATTCTCCACAATTTATTCTGCTTAAATACCTTGAAATATAAGTTGCTAAATAGTATTACTGAAATTTATGTTATAATTATGAAAGAAGGACCTATCTCTTACTGTTGTTGAAATAACAGTATCATTCATGATATCCACGCTTAGCATCGTACTTTAATTATATTATTATTGGCCTAGTAAGTGTCAAGTCGACCCCTCATCACTATTTCTTCGAGGTTAGGCGGAATACTTACTGGGTACATATTGTTTATGTACTCATACTACACTTTTGTACTTAATTGTGCAGTATCTGAGGCTGGTGCATCTAGTTACCCGCCCGGCGCGCATACTTGATCTTGGACCGAGACTTCACGGTGAGCTGCCCCTTCTGAGCCGTTCAGCAGCATGCCAGAGTTTTTCTTTTGTTTTTATCTGTCTATTCTGTTTCAGACAGTAGGATAGTCATCTTTTGTATATTCTACTAATTGCTCACATACTTGTGACACCAGATCTCGGCACGTATTAGTAGACTTTAGTTTTTGGGTTGTAATTCAATAGTTATAACTGCTTTTAGATGTTTCCGTTTTATCTTCCTTAAAAATTCTTTATTTACCAAGTGTTTTAAAAATAAGTAAAGCTAAATGGGAAATCACTAAGTTGTTCACTGTTGGCTTGTCCATCAACGGTGTTGGACGCCATCACGGCCTGATATGGAGTTGGATCGTGACACCTACCGTGGAGTCAGTTCCAGTAGTAAGGGATTTTCCATATGTATTCCTAGCGGATCCTCCGGGTATGCCACCCCACAGGGATATTGATTTTGGCATTGATTTGTTACCGGGAACTCAGCCCGTTTCTATTCCACCATATCGTATAGCCCCAGCAGAATTGAAGGAATTAAAGGAGCAGTTATAGGAACTACTTGATAAGGGTTTTGTTTGGCCCAGTGTATCGCCTTGGGGTGCTTCTATTTTATTTGTGAAGAAGAAGGATGGTTCTATGCGGATGTGTATTGATTACCGCCAGTTGAACAAGGTTACAGTGAAGAACAGGTACCCATTGCCTCGCATTGATGACCTATTCGATCAACTTCAGGGTGACAGGGTGTTCTCTAAGATTGGCTTGCGTTCAGGCTATCACCAGCTGAAGATTCAGCCAGATATCCCGAAGACTGCTTTCAGGACTCTGTATGGTCATTATGAGTTCCTTGTAATGTCATTTGGGCTGACCAATGCCCCAACATCATTTATGTACTTGATGAACGATATACTTTAGCCCTATCTTGACTCCTTCATCATTGTGTTTATTGACGACATTCTGGTGTACTCCCGGAGCCGGGAGGATCATGAACAACACCTAAGGATTGTGCTTCAGACTTCGAGAGAAAAGAAGTTGTATGCAAAATTTTCAAAGTGTAAATTTTAACTTGATTCAGTAGGAATTTTGGGTCATGTAGTAACGAACAAGGGGACCCAGGTAGATCCGAAGAAAATTGAAGCAGTGAAGAGTTGGCCCAGACCGTCATCAGCTACAGAGATCTGGAGTTTTCTTGGCTTGGCGGGGTATTATCTTCGATTTGTAGAGGGTTTCTCTTCTATTGGCGCACCTATGACCAGATTGACCCAGAAGGGTGCTCCGTTCACGTGGACCGAGAAGTGTGAGGAGAGCTTTCAAAAGCTCAAGACAACTTTGACTATAGCCCATTATTGGTATTGCCTACAGGTTCAGGGTCTTATACTGTGTATTGTGATGCGTCGCGCATTGGTCAAGGCGTAGTGTTAACACAATATGGTAGGGTGATTGCCTATGCGTCCATACAGTTAAAGGTACATGAGAAGAATTATCCGGTCCATGACCTTGAGTTAGAAGCTATTGTTCATGCCTTGAATATTTGTCGGCATTATTTGTATGGTGTCCACTGTGAGGTATATACCGATCACCGCAGTTTACAACATCTATTTAAACAGAAGGATCTTAACTTGCGGAAGCGGAGGTGCTTGGAGTTGGTTAAGGATTATGATATTATCATTCTCTATCACCCCAGGAAGGCCAATGTAGTGGCTGATGCCTTGAGTCCTAAGGCGGAGAGTTTGGACAACTTAGCATATTTATCAGTAACATAGAGGCCTTTAGCCTTAGATGTTCAGGCCTTGGCCAATCAGTTTATTAGATAGGATGTTTCCGAGCCGAGCCGAGCCAAGTTTTGGCTTGTGTGATTTCTCAGTCTTCCTTGTATGATCGTATCACGGAGTGTCAGTATGATGACCCTCATCTGCTTGTCCTTAAGGACACGGTTCAACACGGTGATGCCAAGGAAGTCACTATTAGCGATGACAGTGTATTACAGATGTAGGGAAGTCTATATATGCCTAATATAGATGGTTTGCGTAAGTTGATTCTCGAGGAGGCTCACATATCGCGGTACTCCATTCATCCAGGCGCCGCGAAGATGTATGAGGATTTGAGGCAGCACTATTGGTGGAAACGGATGAAGAAAGACATAGTGGAGTATGTCGTCCGGTGCCTAAATTGTCAACAGGTGAAATATGAGCATCAGCTATCGGGTGGATTGCTTCAGAAGTTAGAGATTCCATAATGGAAATGGGAGCGGATCACTATGGATTTCGTTGTTGGGCTCCCACGGACTCAGAGGAAGTTCGATGCAGTTTGGGTGATTGTGGATAGATTGACCAAGTCAGCTCATTTTATTCCGGTGGTTACTACTTACTCTTCGGAGCAGCTGGCTCGGGTTTATATTCGCGAGATTGTTAGGCTTCATGGTGTACCGGTATCTATCATCTTTGACCGGGGTACATAGTTTACATCACGGTTCTGGAGGGCCGTACATCGTGAGTTGGGTACTCGGGTAGAGTTGAGTACAATATTTCACCCTCAGACGAACGGACAGTCAGAGCGCACTATCCAGATATTGGAGGATATGCTTCGTGCGTGTGTGATAGATTATGGGGGTGCTTGGATCAATTCTTACCACTTGCGGAGTTTGCTTACAACAACAGCTACCAGCAAGCATTCAGATGGCTCCATATGAGGCCTTATTTGGGAGGCGGTGCCGGTCTCCAGTGGGTTGGTTCGAGCCTCGTGAAGCAAGGTTATTGGGTACAGACTTGGTTCAGGATGCTTTGGAAAAAGTTAAATTGATTCAGGATCGACTTCGTACAGCCTAATCTAGACAAAAGATTTACGTAGATCAGAAGGTTCGTGATGTTGCATTCATGGTTGGTGAGTGGGTCTTTCTCGGGGTTTCGCCTATGAAAGGTGTTATGAGGTTCAGGAAGAAGGGCAAGTTGAGTTCTAGGTATATTGGGCCTTTTAAAATACTTAAGAAGATTGGAAAGGTGGCCTATGAACTTGCATTGCCGCCTAGTCTAACGGGTTTTCATCCAGTATTTCATATATCCATGCTCCGGAAGTATGTCAGAGATCCGTCTCATGTTTTGTATTTCAGTACAGTGCAGTTGGATGGAAATTTGACTTATGATTTGGAGCCGGTAGCTATTTTGGACAGGCAAGTTCGAAAGTTGAGATCAAAGAACATAACTTCAGTGAAAGTGCAATGGAGAGGCCAGCCAGTCGTAGAAGCTACCTGGGAAACTGAGCGGGAGATGCAGAGAAAATATCAATACCTATTTGAGACTCCAGGTATAATTCTAAACCCATTTGAGGACGAATGTTTTTTTAAGAGATGGAGAATGTAACGACCCGGCCGATCGTTTTGAGTATTACAGCCTTGTTTCCCCATTTACTGCTTATCCTGTGTTCAATTATAATTATGTGACTTGTCGGGGAGATAGATAGAGATAACACGTGAAAAAGAGAGAGAACGGGCGTGGGGAGAACACAAAGGAAAATTTGGCATTGTCTTCTTCTTGGCTAATACTCCTCTGTTTCCTCCCCTTTTATTTACACCAAAATCAGCAAATCAACTCCATTTTTCACCATTGTTAGGACACTACCTAGCTCCACAAAAATTCCATAAAAACCAACCAAAAACTCCAGCCCAAAACTACTCCAAAAAAACTCCATATCCAACCATGGAAATAAGTTGAAAACACCATTTTCGTCACTAAAACCAAACTCAAAAACAGCCCCTTTTCCTTCATAAATTACCATGAAACCCAGCTGAAACTAACACCAAACACCAGCAAAATAACACACCAAACCCAGAAAAATCAGTCTCATAATCCACCTCAAAACACCGTGAAAAAAAAAAGGCCCAAAAACGAGCTAACATTTCACCCCCAAATAAGCCCTCTTCTCAGTCCAAAAACGACTCCGAAACAGCCCCCTTAAATGCAGCAAACACCCCCACCCCCAAATCCAGCTCTAATACAATCCAAACGACCACCCAAAAGGCTCCAAAATTCAGCTCCAAATCGACCCAAAACACTGTCGTTGGAGAGGCTCACGGTCCACGATTTTTTGTTCATCGTTGGTTTTCTAAAGAAATGAAGTCAGACTTGTATATTGAAGTTGGATTTTCAGATCTGAATTTGTCAATTTGCTGGCCCCATATTCTTATTATTCAAAAAATATTTCGTTGCTAAAGGTTTTGAGATTGTTACTGACATCGTTTTTCTCCTTCACCTTATTATCTTCATCGTCAAAGTATTCTGTTTATCAGATACAAGGCTTTTGGAGGCAAATTCGCTAGGCAAAGGCAAAACAGAGTAAAAAATTATCCGGTTCGAGGTAAGTGACTTGCCTAATCTTGTGTGGGGAAATTTCCTTTAGGATTGGTATTGATATGATAATTGTGATGTGTTTAAAGTCGTATACGCGAGGTGATGAGTGTGTACACGGGCTAATGGTGGAAAACTCTTGTTTAAAGAGTAGATCTCTCTTACACATTATTTAAATTATTTTATCCGGTTATATTCATCATCATTGATCTATTTTTATATTTTAAATTTGCCTGACATTTTTCATGCTAATTTCTTTACATGTTTAGTTGAAACTTTGTTTCTTTTATTCTGTGCTCAATATTTGAAAGTTGAATTTCTTAATTGAATTATTATTAATATGAAGTATTTAACATTAAAAAATCTGGTATTGAGGCAAGGTGTTAAATTTGTGAAGTATTATTTTGTTGAGTTATTCGCTTACGAATATTTTGTGAGATTTTGTATTCGTTGTGACTGAGTCGTGAGCTCCTTATTGTGCAAATAATGTTGTTGATAACTTATTTTGGCAAGTTAAAATATTTAGGCACTTGAGATATAAATTGTGATATTGTTACGCATGCGGTGGTATAAGGTCTAGGTATTGAAACGCATGCAGTGAGATAAGGGTGGCTTGATACGCGTGGCTAGTAGAGAAACTACTAGAAGTCCCGGTGTGTTAAGGGTGGCTAAAACACGGGATACTATTTCGGGAAAAAAAATAATTGCTTTAAAATTAAATGTGAAGGCTCCCGCGGTGATATAAGAAAATGAGATATTGTGAATTTATTAATGATTTGGGACTACGAAGCAGTACCTCGGGAGTGCCCTTGTTGATATTTATTCATGGTTGCATTTGCCTTTAGTTATTTTTGTATTTTCCTTGAAGTTGTAAATTTCTGTTTTTCTTCTGAGAGGTATTATTTGCCCTTATTCTGTATGGTTAAACTGTGACATATTCCTTACTTGTTTGATTTTCATTGTCATTATCATTATTATATTGTTAAACTTTCACCCTGTCTTTTATTATTTTCAGTAGGGCCTAACCTGACCTCGTCACTACTCTACCGAGGTTAGGCTTGGCACGTACTGGGTACCGTTGTGGTGTACTCATACTACTCTTCTGTATATTCTTTTGTGCAGATCCAGGTATTTCCTACCAGACCAGGTATTAGTGAGCTAGTCCGTACGCGGAGACTTCAAGGTATATCTGCCAGCGTCCGCAGACCTCGGAGTCCCCTTCTATCCTTATTATGTAGTCTTCCTTATTATCTTTAGACACTCATGTATCGAGACACTTAGTATTTCTCTTAGAAACGTGTGACTTATTTCTGCCGGGTTTTGGGAGTTGTATTTGTTTAATTTACAATTGTTATTTATTCAACTGTCAAGAATTAAATTTCAGATTTATATTTAGTGATTTCGTAAATTATTAGGCTTACCTAGTCTTAAAGACTAGGTGTCATCACGACATCCTACGGAAGAAATTTGGGATCGTGACAGATCTGCGGTTTCTGCATCCTATTTAGCTTTCTCAGAGTTGTTATCCAGTGTCATTGTCTTACTCACTTTCTTTCATGCATTAAGAACATGTGGTTAATAATAATATTAAACAAATATAGAACTAAAACAAAAAAGAAGAAGAGAAAGATATAAAAAATAAGAGCATCAAGGGAAAAAAATCAACTATTCTCATATTATTAGAAATCAGTGTTATCATTGGTACATGCAAGCACGTTAAAAAAGAATAAAAATAAAAAGTACATACTATTATGAATATATTATATTATGGATGTTCATTTAGTACTCTATTGTAAATAAGCTTCCTGAAGAAGCTTATCCATATGAGGCTCCGCCGTAAATATGTTTATCCATTTAGTACTCCATTGGAAATAAGCCTCCTGAAGAAGCTTATCCTTTCGGTACTCCGTTATGGATAAATATTACCTATGGTAGAAGATTATCTATATGTGGTACAACAGCTTAAAGTAGCAGCTTACACAACAGCTTACAAGCAGCTTACACAGCAGCTTACACATCAGCTTGCAGCAGCAGCTTACACAGCAGCTTGCAGTAGTAGCTTACACAGCAGCTTGCAGTAGCAGCTTACACAACAGCTTCCTTTCTTCTATAAATAGAGGAGAATTTAGTTCATTATGTACATAAGTTTGAAGTTTGAATAATATATCAGTTTCTCTCTATACTTTTCTTTACTTTACTGTCTCTATTTTATAACACGTTATAAGCACGAGACTCTGCGATCTCGAGCAAATACTTTGAAAGTATCAGAGGTACGAATTTTCTTTTTC
This sequence comes from Nicotiana otophora, assembly GCA_000715115.1. Taxonomy (NCBI): domain Eukaryota; kingdom Viridiplantae; phylum Streptophyta; class Magnoliopsida; order Solanales; family Solanaceae; genus Nicotiana; species Nicotiana otophora. Next base: position 268,361 of record AWOL01S0001966.1, on the reverse strand, counting down.
TAAATAATGTCAAATCTTTCTAAACTTGAGTTTGTAGCCCTGGATATATCGGGCAAAAGCTACATGTCTTGGGTGCTTGATGCCGAAATTCATCTTGATGCGATGGGTCTGGCAGACACCATCAAAGATAAAAATCAGGCATCAAACCAAGACCGTGCCAAAGCAATGATATTCCTACGCCATCACCTTGATGAGGGCCTGAAAATGGAATATCTTACTGTTAAAGATCCAGTCATACTGTGGAATAATTTGAAAGATAGATATGACCACCTGAAGATGGTCGTTCTTCCACAGGCACGTTATGATTGGACTCATCTAAGGCTACAGGATTTTAAATCTATCAGTGAGTATAATTCTGCTATGTTCAGAATTATTCCCCAATTGAAACTATACGGTGATAATATTACTGATCATGATATGTTGGAGAAAACGTTCACCACTTTTCTTGCCTCGAATATGCTCCTCCAGCAGCAATATCGAGAGAGGGGATTTAAAAAGTATTCTGAACTTATCTCACATCTTTTTGTAGCCGAGCAACATAATGGGCTATTAATGAACAATCATGAAAGCCGACCTACTGGTTCATATCCATTCCTTGAAGTGAATGAGACAAACTTCCACCAAGCTAAGCGTGGAAGAGGACGTGGCCCCAGTCGTGGTCATGGTCGTGGTCGGGGAGGAAACTCTAATCGTGGTAATAACAATGCACCAAAGAACCCTCCTCACCACCAGCAGTGGAAAAGGAAGGAACAAAAGCATGAAGCGGTGCAAGCAGCAAAGCCAGAAAATGCATGCTATAGATGTGGAGGAAAAGGGCACTGGTCACGTACATGCCGTACACCAAAGCACCTGGTTGAGCTATATCAAGCCTCCCTGAAGAAGACAGAGAAAAATGCTGAAGCAAATTTTATTTCTGAAGATAATTTAGACTTCATGCATTTGGATGTAGCTGATTACTTTGCACTCCCAGAAGGAGAAACAAGTCATGTGATCGGTAGTGAATCTGTAGAGATGTAAATATTTTAATTTTTGTTATTTGTAGTAGATAGTATGGTTATGTAATTGTTGTACATAAATAAAAGTTATGCTTTGATAATAATGTTTACTATCATATTTATTTTGTTTATGTCATTTTGAAGAATATGGATAATCCTCAAATTATGTTTGGATCAAAGACCAATCATGAAGATATTTGTGTAATTGATAGTGGAACAACTCATGCCATATTCAAAGATCAGAAATACTTTTCTTATTTGCATAAGGAAAAAGCAAATGTTTCTACAATTTCTGGTAATATAAGTTTGATTGAAGGCTCCGGAAGAGCTATTGTATTTCTGTCTAAGGGAACAAAACTTATTATAGACAATGCATTATTCTCCTCCAAGTCCCGAAGAAACTTGTTGAGTTTTATAGATATCCGCCGAAATGGGTATCATGTTGAGACAATAGATGAAATGAACGTGGAATATCTTTGTATTACAAAGAATATTTCTGGCCAGAAATGCATTGTAGAAAAGTTACCAACTTTATCTTCTGGCTTATACTATTCAAAGATTAGTACAGTTGAAGCACACTCTATCGTAAACCAGAAGTTTACTGATTCAAATACTTTTGTGCTTTGGCATAGCCGGTTGGGCCATCCTGGATCAATAATGATGAGACGAATTACTGAAAATTCGAGTGGGCATCCATTAAAGAACCTGAAGATTCTTACAAATGATGAATTTTCTTGTGATGCTTGTTATCAAGGCAAAATGATCACTAGACCATCACCAATGAAGGTTGGCATTGAGTCCCCTACCTTTTTAGAACGTATACATGGGGATATATGTGGACCTATTCACCCACCAAGTGGGTTGTTTAGATATTTTATGGTCCTAATAGATGCATCTTCAAGATGGTCTCATGTGTGCCTATTATCATCTCGCAACCTGGCGTTTGCAAAGTTATTAGCCCAAATAATTCGATTAAGGGCACAATTCCCAGATTATCCTATAAAGGCTATTCGCCTTGATAATGCTGGAGAATTCTCATCTCAAGCTTTTGATGATTACTGTCTATCAGTTGGGATAAAAGTTGAACATCCGGTAGCTTATGTTCATACTCAAAATGGCCTTGTAGAGTCATTTATTAAACGACTGTAATTGATAACAAGACCACTACTTATGAAAACAAAATTGCCCACTACTATTTGGGGCCATTCTATCTTGCACGCAGCATCACTTATCCGTCTCAGACCAACACATTATAATAAATATTCTCCATCACAATTAGTTTTTTGGTCATGAACCAAATATTGCCCATCTACGAATTTTTGGATGTGCTGTATATGTGCCAGTAGCACCACCACAGCGTAGTAAGATGAGCCCCCAAATAAGGTTAGGAATATATATTGGGTTTGAATCACCCTCTATTATTCGCTATCTTGAACCATTGACGGGAGATTTATTTACTGCTCGATTTGCAGATTGTCGATTTGATGAAACAAATTTCCCACAATTAGGGGGAGAGAAAAAGGAAATCAAAAGAGAAATTGTGTGGAAAGTTTCATCATTATCTCACTTTGATCCACGTACCCCTATATGTAATCAGGAGGTCCAGAAGATCATCCATTTACAGAATATAGCAAATCAAATGCCAGACGCGTTTACTGATTTGAAAAGGATAACTAAGTCACATATCCCTGCAGAGAATGTGCCTATCCGAATTGATGTCCCAGCAGGACCATCTATTAGCATGAGAGCTAGTGAACCTAAAGCACGCCTGAAGCGTGGTAGGCCTGTGGGTTCTAAGGATCGAAATCCTAGAAAAAGAAAATCGACAAATGATCAAAATAATATTATGAAGGGATCTCCTGAAGATACCCAAGGTCTTATTAGTTATGGGATTCCTGAAGAAATCAATGAACCCGAGACTCAAGTGAGCGAGGAACTTTCAATAAGTTCTACTGGTGATGGGATTAATTTAAATCGATCTGAAATTGTGGTGGATAATATTTTTGCATATACTGTTGCACTTAACATTATGCAAGGTAGTGAGGATTTTGAACCCCGATCTGTCGAAAAATATCAACAAAGATCTAATTGGCCAAAATGGCAAGGGGCAATTCAATTAGAATTGAATGCACTTGCTAAAAGAGAGGTCTTTGGACCAGTAGTCCAAACACCTGTTGGTATAAAACCAATTGGTCATAAATGGGTTTTTGTGCGAAAAATGAATGACCAAAATGAAGTTGAAAGATACAAGGCTCGCCTTGTCGCACAAGGATTCTCACAACGACCTGGAGTCGATTATGAAGAAACATATTCACCTGTTATGGATGCCATAACATTTCGATATCTCATCAGTTTAGCCTTACGTGAAAGGCTTGAAATACATATGATGGATGTGGTTACAGCTTATCTGTACGGGTCACTTGATAATGAGATTTACATGAAAATCCCTGAAGGATTTAAAATGCCTGAAGCATATTCAAAATCTCGGGAAATGTACTCAATCAGATTACAAAGATCTTTGTACGGTTTAAAACAATCTGGGCGCATGTGGTATAATCGCCTCAGTGAATATTTGCTGAAAGAGGGTTACATAAATGATGTTATTTGTCCATGTATTTTTATAAAGAAAATGGCTTCAGAATTTGTTATACTTGCTGTTTATGTTGATGACATAAATCTTGTTGGAACTCCAGAAGAGCTCCAAAAGGCAATTGAATATCTTAAGAAAGAATTTGAGATGAAAGATCTTGGAAAGACAAAAATTTGTCTTGGTCTGCAAATTGAACATTTAGGAGACGGGATCTTTATCCATCAATCTGCCTATACAGAAAGGGTCTTAAAACGCTTTTACATGGACAAAGCGCACCCATTGAGTACACCAATGGTTGTTCGATCACTTGAAGTGAATAAGGACCCGTTCTGACCTTCAGAAGAGAATGAGGAACTCCTGGGTCCTGAAACACCATATCTCAGTGCAATTGGTGCACTTATGTATCTTGCTAATGCTACAAGGCCTGACATAGCATTTTCTGTTAATTTACTAGCAAGATATAGCTCTTCTCCTAAATGGAGACATTGGAACGGGATTAAGCATATATTTCGATATTTAAAGGGAACTCTTGATATGGGTTTGTTTTATGCTAACAAAGAT
>AWOL01S0001966.1:240340-263166 GCA_000715115.1 Nicotiana otophora | reverse complement strand
AAGACAATGCTGCATGCATAGCCCAATTGAAGGGAGGATTTATAAAAGGAGATAGAACAAAGCACATTTCACCAAAATTATTCTACACACACGATCTTCAGAAAAATGGTGACATTGATGTGCAACAAATCCGTTCAAGTGACAATCCGGCAGATTTATTCACCAAATCTTTACCAACTTCAACTTTTGAGAAGATGGTATACAAGATTGGAATGTGGAGACTTAAATATTTGAAACAAGGTTTTCATTAGGGGAACTAAAATACGCGATGTACTCTTTTTTCCTTATTAAGGTTTTTTCCTACAGGGTTTTCCTTATAAGGTTTTTAATGAGGCAGCTAGCAATGCGTATTACTAAATATGTGTACTCTTTTTCCTTCACTAGGATTTTTTTTTTCCTACGGGGTTTTTCCTAGTAAGGTTTTAACGAGGCACATTATCTTTTAATAAACATCCAAGGGGGAGTATTATGAATATATTATATTATGGATGTTCATTTAGTACTCCGTTCTAAATAAGCTTCCTGAAGAAGCTTATCCATATGAGGCTCCGCCGTAAATATGTTTATCCATTTAGTACTCCATTGGAAATAAGCCTCTTGAAGAAGCTTATCCTTTCGGTACTCTGTTATGGATAAATATTATTCATGGTAGAAGATTATCTATATGTGGTACAACAGCTTAAAGTAGCTGCTTACAAGCAGCTTACACAGCAGCTTGCAGTAGTAGCTTACACAGCAGCTTGCAGTAGCAGCTTACACAGTAGCTTCCTTTCTTCTATAACTAGAGGAGAATTTAGTTCATTATGTACATAAGTTTGAAGTTTGAATAATATATATACTTGTCTTTACTTTACTGTCTTTATTTTATAACACATACTAGACATTGCGTATAATAAATTGGTACACTACAAAAGAAACACACCTTATGAAAAAAGTACTTGTATTGGTTGTTAGTTTGTTATTTTAAAGAGGAATAGGAGACAAAGAAGAAGAATATGTACAAGAAAAAGGGAGAAGAAGTCTATTTATAATAATAGATAGGACTTTTCATTTTGCATAAAGTATTCAAGGAGATGAATCTATTAAAGTTACTAGGAGAATTCTAGGAGATCTATTAATTTAGAGAAATAAAAAAACAATATTAGTCAAAGAAAACATCAAAAACAAGAAAAGTCAAAAAAGAATTTGAAAAGTTACAAGATGATTCATGTATTTGATATCTTTATTTTTTAAAATAATGGTAGAAATTAGAAAAAATGAAAAGAAAAAAAGAACTATCTAAGCGAAAGAAGCAAAAACAAATGAAAAGATAAAAAACGAATTTGAAAAGTTTACATGATTCATGTATCTGATGGTAGAAAAGTTATACATGTGTATATATATATTGTCTTGAATAAATTAATTTTCTATTTTTGATTCTGCTTCTTGGAAGAAGCTAGAATTTTCTGCTTCTTCCCAAAAGCAAAAAAACTGCTTCTGTTGTTGGCCAAAAGTATTTTTTTATTTTGGCCAAACACCTTAAATTTTTCAAAAAGTACTTTTTTGACAAAAAAAAAATACTTTTGGCCTCCGAAAAACTTGGCCAAACAGGCTCTACGAGGGGCGTAGCTTGAGCTTCCAGCAGCAGGAACATGGAATAAATTCAAATAAAATTGAGTGGCTTGCAATCACTACCACAAAACTATCAACAAAAACTACTCAAATAAGACGGCGACCGATGAAGAAGAAGCAGAATCATGGTTTTAGGGTTCAACTTGGAGATGACATAGTATTCGAAATACTAACATGGCTCCCTCCAAAGTCTCTCGTGCGATTTAAGTGTGTCCGTAAATAGAGGTGGATCTACATATAGTGATTCGTGTTTCGGGTGCTAAGCACCCATTAACCTCCACGCGAACCGTATATGTTTATATAGAAACTTCTCATAAATACAATATATAAATTCAGTGGCGCCCATTACTCAAAAGGTTTGATGGGTGCTTTGGTTGGAAACCTGATTCGAAGGTGCATACTTGTCCCCCACTACCTTTTAAGAGCTCACGTCCTCTTTTCATTACAAATTTTTCTTTTTCCCTTTTTGTATTTTCTTTATAGTCTTTCTATTAGTTTGCTGACTTTTACTTTTAATTGGTTTTAACTTAGAGCTTCTTATTTTCTTATTCATTCTCGCTGATATTTTCTTCATTTTCTCCAATACAGATTTTCTTCTTCTTTTGCTCTTTTTTACATACTTTTTTTTGTTTAGTTTTATCTTCTTCTTTTTAATGTTTCGTTGTCAGCAACTTGAAGGTCAACCGACCATAAAATCTTAGATCCGTCACTATTTGTAAAGTTTGAAATACTTTAATACGACATGATACCTACTTTATCAAATCTCACATCGCTTGTTCTCATGCTTGTCCCTCAGCCACCCACCTCTTGTTTCAACCGGGGAGTGGGGATTCTCCCATATTATCTGCCACCCACTTCCATATTATCCAATTTCCCAAGATAACAACTAAAAAGGGAATTTTCTTTGCAACTCACGCCTCATTATTGTTCAAACACAAGATCAGGGATCTATATCTGCTCAAATCTTTGTAATGGCCTTGTTTGTTGTAAACATAAGTCTCAACTCTACTTATACAATGTTGTATACGGTCGAAATAGATTTTGGCCTTCGTACGATTGATCGAGTTCGAAACGTAATCGATCGAAGTGAGACTTCGAGATGAGTTCCGAAGATGGTACAAACAAGCTTCGAGTCCGAGGGACCGATCAATATCGAGCTCGATATCATTATCAAGCTCGAATCCAAATCGAACTATGTTGCAAAGTAAAGTTATCGAGCTTATGATCCAGAGACCGACCAACATTGATTCCAAATCAATTCAAGGATCCGAGTCAGACTCGAGCTCAAGCCAAGATTGAGAGCTCGAGTCAAGACCGAAAACTCGAGTCAATATCGAGCTCATAGACAAGAGCCGTTGCAATCCCACAAGAGGAGAGAATCTTGGCAGAAATTGTGGAAAATCTGATTTATTATGGGTCTCCCACTGTGTATTTTTAATTATATCTAAAGTAAGATCCCTCTACTATAAAGGGGATAGTTATCATTTCCGTAGGGGCAAGTTTTTGCTAACATTGTAATTCAAACACCATATTCTCCTATGGTGAAGAGTTGTTCTTTCAAGCTTCTTAATTTGATTCTACTTGTTTAGTCTTAAAATTCATCTTCTTTACAACCTTGTCTATTTTTCATTCTTTACAATTCATACTTGATATTTCAATTTATCCTTACGATTTGTATTAAGCCGCACCACATATCCTTAGAACTACGTACAAATTTAACTCTATCCGTTTTTCGGGTAAACAGTTTGGCGCCCACCGTGGGGCTAAGGATAACAGTGGTTATTTGATACGAATCTGCAAAAACACACCGTTTTGCGCTTGTTTCTGAAAGTATCTTGGATTTCGGACTAGCAACGACTAACTACCAATCAAATGGCCTCACCTATCGACAGCGAAGCTGGTCTTCAAGATGAGAACAACAACTTGACACCTAGTACCGAAAGACCACTTGTCAACGCCGTTGGAGCTCGAATCGAAGTGCCGATAGATATCAATTCGCATGTGGCCATTGAGGCGAACCTACATTCTGAACCTGAAAATAGCATTCANGATGTGTATAAGAGACAGTATATATATATATATATATATATTATGGTGATGATAGTTTTATCTTGAATAAATTAATTTTCTGCTTCTACTTCTTGGAAGAAACTAGAATTTTCTGCTTCTTCCCAAAAGCAGAAAAACTGCTTCTCCTGTTGGCCAAAAGTACTTTTTTATTTTGGCCAAACACCTTAAATTTTTCAAAAAGTACTTTGTCCTCCGAGAAGCTTGGCCAAACAGGCTCTTAAAAAACAAGCTCCAGCACTAAAACAAAAGTGCTTTTAAACACTTTGTAACAACTCGGCCGATCATTTTGGGTATTACAGCCTCGTTCCTCCATTTACTGCTCTATTTGTTATTTATAGCTGTATTATGACCTATCGGATTAGTTAGTTCGGGTCTGGAGAGATTTCAGAATAAATTGAGACACTTAGTCTCAAAAATGGAAAGCTTAAGTTGGAAAAGTCGACCAGATGTTGACTTATGTGTAAACAACCTCGGATTTGCATTCTGATGATTCCAGTAGCTCCGTATGGTGATTTCAGACTTAAGAGTGTGTCCGTAAAATTATTTAGAGGTCTGTAGTGGAATTATGCTTGAAATGGCGAAAGTTAAATTTTTGGGAAGTTTGATCGGGAAGTTGATTTTTTGATATCGGGGTCGAAATTCGATTATGGAAATTGGAATAGCTTAGTTATGTCATGACTTGTGTGCAAAATTTGAAGTCATTGCAGAGTGATTTGATGTGTTTCGGCACAAGATATAGAATTTGAAAGTTTCAAAGTTCATTAGACTTGAATCTATGTGTGATTCGTGTTTTACTGTTGTTTGATGTGATTTGAGGCCTCGAGTAGGTCCGTGTTATGTTATAGGACTTGTTGGTATATTTGGTTGAGGTCCCGGGGGCCTCGAGTGAGTTTCAAATGGTTAACGGATCAAATTCGGACTTAAAACCACTGCTGGAAATTTTGCTTATGGCATTTTCGCACTTGCGGAGGTCTGATCGCAGGTGCGAAGCCGCATGTGCGCACCAGCCATCACAGAAGCGACCAGACATGAAGAGGGGCAGTGGTCACAGGTGCGAAGAAATTTCCGCACCTGCGAGGTCGCAGATGCGAGCAGGGATTCGCAGAAGTGGAGGGAGCATTTTGGGCGATCGCAGATGCGGACATTTCATCGCACCTGCGAGGCCGCAAATGCGGCTAATCGGGTCGCAGGTGCGACAGGCCCTGGACAGAATAGAATTGGAGGAGTTTCGAGCTTTTTCCATTTTTGGGCATTTCAAGCTCGGTTATGCGATTCTTGAGCCAGAATTCATGGAAAATTTTGAGGTAAGTCACTTGTGATCATTCTACTCCACAATATTGAATTATCATCGAATAATTCGACTAGATTACGTGTTTTTGAGGTGTAAATCGGGGATTTGAAAATAAGATTTGAGGGTTTGGAGGTTGAGTTGAGGTCAAATTTTGGTAAAATTAGTATGGTTAGACTCGTGATTGAATGGGCTTTCGGATTTTATAACTTTTATCGGCTTGCGAGACGTGGGCCCCACGGGAAATGTTTGGAGTGTAATTTCGGATTTTGTAGGAAAATATTAGTATTTTAATATGAAATTAATTTCTATAAATTGTGTGGACTGAATCAAATTAATTGTGACTAGATTTGAGCCGTTTGTAAGTTAATACGCGTAGTATGGAATTTCTTAAGCATTGTTTAGCTTGTTAGGCATTGGATTCGCCTTGTTCGAGGTAAGTAACTCTTCTAATATTGGAGCTAAGGGTATGGACCCTGAATATACGTATTATGTGAATCGTTTGGAGGTGACGCACATGCTAGGTGATGGGTGTGTGGGCGTGCACCATAGAAATTGTGACATAATTATTTTCGTGAAATTCTGTAGTCAAATAATCTTGGCATTTTCCATGCAGTTTTATGTGTTAAAGAAATTGAGCTGAGAATCATATGAAAAATCATGTTGAGGCTATGTGCTAGTATTATTGGGACCCACAGAGGTCATATTGTTGTGAATTATTTGTTTTAAATTGGAAATTTATACTCAGTCATATTTATTTCATTGCATATCATATCTCAGTCTCTGTTGTTATTTATTGATATATCATATAATCATTGTCGGGCAATTTTCATGACTTTGTGAGCCCATGAGAGAGAGCCTGAAGAGATTGATGACTAAGGGAGGCTGTGAGCCTGACTGTGAGGATATTATTATGTGGACCGGGGCTGCCCGCTTGCAGCTGACCATATTGGATTTATATATATTATTATTATTATTATTATGTGGATCGGGGTTGCCCGCCTGCAACAGGCCTTATAGGCCTTATATAGCGCTTAGGATGAAGGAGCCCCTCCGGAGTCTGCACACATCCCCAGTGAGCGCGGTTGATATTATTGAGGGATGGATCTTCCCTGGACATGGATCTTGTCTGAAGTATTATATACCTGGAGATGGATCTTCTCTACGGGTTGGATTGACCCTACTCAGTACTGGGTGACTGATGATCAGTTGATGTGTATATTTCGGGATGGATTTTTTCTGGGCCGGATATATACAGTACCAAGTGATTGGGCATGATGAGTGAAATGTGTGAGAAAGTGAGATTGAGTACTCTGAGAGTGTGAGTACATGAGTTCATCTATGAGATACATTTCATTGACATGCACACATGACATACATGCATAGAGATATATTTTTCTCATGCTGTACGGTATCACATCATTCATGATTTCCCACACATGTTGACATATGGTCATAGTGATGCAATTGTTTTACACTGGTTATCTGGAAAGAAAATAAAACATCTTATTTATTATGAAAAGGATTTTGGGAAAATTATTATTTTCAAACCTATTCATATTTTTGGCAACTCCGATAAACGATTTGAGTTTTCATTGATGTACTTGAAAGGTAGACTATTGTTGGTTATTGAAGTTGGGATCCGACCTCGGTATCAGCTGTGCATAGCCGGCTTATGATTCCATTAACGAAGTTCGAGATGAGTATTCTATGTTTTGGTGATGGACCAGTCTGGAGGACTTGAGGCCAAGATTAGACCGTAGCTTGTGCTCAGTAGCTTCAGTTGTAACTTGTACACTTGGACTCATAAGTCTGGTTATGTCCCTACGTGTGGAGTTTGTGGCTCGATGAGTGGTGGAATGGCTTTGTAATGAGTATGATGTGACTGCGGGATGTGGTAAGACGATTTGAATATGATGAGAAGTGTTTTCTTGAAATGTAAAAAGGGCCATTGGATGCTTGATTTTCATTTTGATGTGACGTACAGTCTCGAGCATGAATGTTTTGAAAGCTCTTTCACATTGCTAAATTTTGGGACAAATTAAATTCTCATGTATGATTAATGAGTTTGGACTCATATAGACTAAGTGATTGCATAGAAATCGTAACTGCGAAAGGGTATAACAAGATACCAATTTGAGGCTAAGTAGGTGGGTTATCCCCTGCGGAGTAATCTACGTAGGTATGTTCCTCATAATGTGAGTGGAGAGTTTCTTTTCTTCCAGTGGGGCGTATGTGTTGAGATTTGAATTAGAATCTGGTTGAGAAAGTTGACTTGACTGTCAAGAGAATAAATGCGAGCTTAGCGAATAATTGAGGTATTTTATGGTCGGCATTGTATGAGCTTGAGAAGAATTTTCATTGAACTGACTACTGTATTATGACAGTAATAGAGTATGGATATTGTGAGTTATCGAGTGTTTAAATTTATGGCATTGAGACAAGTGGGGGAATCAGTTATTGACAATTCAATTCATGGTTATGTGTCAAATATTTGTTTTGGTCTGAGGTATACTTGGGAATCAGTGATAACTTACAGAGGTGGAGTTTGAGAATGACTCGAGTAAGGGAATTTCTGGATACAGGTTATGGCACTTTAGGAGTATAGGAAAATCATGGGATGAGTGAGTTGTTATTTCTGAAGGATGTAGTGTGCACAAAGTATGAATTTGATCGGTGGTATTAAGGCAAGGTTACTTCTTTGAGTGGTTCTCTACTAATGAGGCACGTGTATTTCAGCCTGTTTAGATGGTGCAATTTTTTTAGATTTGAGCAAAGTGGGTGACTCTCGAGAAAGTTCCAATAGGTTCGAGGTTTACATATAGCAATTGAGAATTCCTCCGGACTTGTGTATGCATAAAATCTGAGATTTGCATTTGATGGTGCCTGGACTTGCGATAATTCTGCATGACTATGGATTCTACATTTTAGTATAAGAAAGGAAAGGGGGATAATTTTAAATATACATAAGGTCTTTCAGAGTGGATGCCTTGGCTGTGGTGCTTTTGGGGTACTTAAGAGGGAATTTAACGGCTTATGGGCCTTAGGGCGATGTGGTTCTATGCTAGGGTTTGTGGGGTGAGTTGTGGTTAAAGATCGCAGTGTTTTAGCAAGGAAGAGTATCAATTTGAAGACAAATTTGGAAGGGACTCGGAGAAATAGGACATCTTGGTGGTAGGTTGGACCAGTACAGTAATGGTAGGATCGGTTCTTTGGGTAATCACGATGTGGTAAGACTTTACAGATGTTTTGGTAAATATACTCTTGGGTTTGGTGACCTGCGTGGCTAGGCCGAGTTAGAGGAATTCAGTTCTAATAGCTTAGTTATGTGCAAATGGATTTCAAGTGTTTTGGATGGTTTCCACCATGGTTTGAGATGGATATTTTCTACCGGTGTGAGGTAGCATGTTGAGTGTTGTGATTTTTTACCGGATGGGATCAAATGGAAGGCTTCTGGCTGATCGGATATGTATTTTACTTGTTACTCCGAATGATTATGGGGTTCTTATATTTTTCATATGATGGCATGATAGATGTGGTGTGGTGTGTAGGATTAAGGTTTGCGTGTGCCAGGTCACGGTTTAGTTTTGAAAGGAGGTCATAAATTCTTAGATGTCATGGACGGTTTTCGATGTTTAGATGAATGCTATAACTATTTGGTATTGCATAACAAAGGTGCGTATTTTAGAAGGCGCATTGTATTTTGGCTTACGGATGTTTAATTAGTATTGTGGTACTCACATGGTTAATAGACTGCTGATATTCAAATTATTTCCTATGTGGCACGGAAGAATTATGGAAGTATTCCTTGAGGGATGATCGTGCATGAAAGATGTGTTAGTCATTCGAAGGCTAGAATTGGGATCAGTTATAATGATTCACGTGTCCTATAAATTTGGAATTTGGAGGTTTCGGGAGTAGATTGTTTAATAGTTGCGGACTGTGAAGTCGTGGCCGAAGCTAGCCAGATGGTTATTTATCTATTTACGGGTTATCAAAACTGATTAGGGGGTCCATTGGTAGGCCCAATTAGGATGTGTATTCTACACCGAGCCGGATTGGTTGGCTCCATACTGCTATTGCTGAGGGATGTGCCATTCAGTTGATGCTGAGCTTATTTGTGTTCTGAAATGATCTGTGAGTTACTCTTCTATGCTACGAGGAGTTGTGATTCATCGGTTATATGCACACATGGTGTAGCTCTATTGGGGGCCTTATGGCAGAATTCGAGCGAGATGAGTATTTGGGTATTGCATGATCGATTGCGTATTGGTTAGGTTCTTTCAGGTTTTTTGTCACGACCCAATTTTCCCTCCGTCTGGGTATCATGATGGCACCTAGTCTTAGGGTAGGTAGGCCTAACAATAATTAAAACAACATTTTTTAAATAGAATCTCTTAAAACTCCCAAAACCGGTAGTACAAGTCATAAGCTCTACAGAGTGTTTTCTAGAAAACTTCTAAATATAACTGTCTAGAAATAAGAATAAACAGTGCAAAATGAAAAGTTGAAGGTGACTCTGAAGCCTGCGAACGCAGCAACAGGTTTACCTTGAGTCTCCACAGTAACAGTCCACACAGATAACTAACGAACAAGTACCTGGATCTGCACAACAAATAAAAATGTGCAAAAGATGAGCACACCACAGCGGTGCCCAGTAAGTATCAAGACTAACCTCGGTAAAGTAGTAATGAGGACTAGTCAAGACACCCACTGGTCTAATAAACTGAACAAGTATAAGTATAGGGATGACAGAACATGACATCTATCTAAGGACCCGGAGATATGGCTAACGACATAGCAACTGCAATAAGGAAGGAAAAACATCAAGTAACAACGGAACACCAGAATAAGACACAGAAGAATGAACAAAAATACAACCCAAATCCAGAAATTCACAATACAGTAAAGGCAAGTAGTAACTCAGCAGCTGCAATAGTTTTCACATCAGGTCTCAGCCAACAACCCCAATAAATTAGTCAAAATCCTTCAAGTGTAAACTTTCACCCGTAAGTTCTTTTGTTTTTTTAAATTGAGGTCTTTAGATTATAATCCTTTCCAATAAGAAAATATTTTTGAAATATACTTCCTTCAAACATAGTTCTTTCAAGATAAAACCTTTAAAATATAAACTTTCCAAATAATTAGCATTCAAACATAGTTCTTTCAAGATAAATACTTTTCAAGTATAAGCCTTTCAAATAAATATCTCAAATATAGTTCCTTCGAGATAAATACTTTTCAAATATAAACTTTTCAAATAATTAGCCTTCAAACATAGTTCTTTCAAGATAAATACTTTTCAAAAATAAAATTTTCAAATCATATACTTCGAGTATAAGTCACCCTATGACACCTGAGCATGGAAGATTTGCAGCCCCGAACACAGATATAACCACAATGGGGAATCTATCGGAATACCTTCCCGTAATCCCAAAATAAACATGCAGTGCTGGGGGGATCTCCCGGAATACGTCCATAGTCCCAAAGTAAATATGCAAGACAGGGGGATCTCCCGGAATACGTCCGTAGTCCCAATTTAAATATGCAGCGCAAACAACAGAGATAACAACTATAACATGACAGAAACCTCGTAAATCACCACAACGATTACAAAAGCAACAATGACAGAAATGCAAAGTACGGCGAGCAAATCAACTCAAGAATTTAAGTCACAAGAACGGTATAACTCATTCACAAAAAATAACCACAATAAAGAATGTTAGGTACAAGGAGAACAGCTTAATAAGGGGAAAAAAACAAAAATGTAGCAACGATTCCACAATATTCAAGTCAACAATAAGAAGCCAACACGAGTTGAATAGTTCCAATAATGGCAAGTCAACTAAGATATAGGTTATCTAAACTCCTTTTGAGGTTAAGCAATAACGAGGAAAATTCAACAATTCAAATAAGGATAAGCAGCGGAAGATAATCACAACTCCAATTAAGACTAAACAATTATAGGGTCAGAAGATAGTGATTTCAATTAAAGATAAGCAGTTATAAAACAAATATAACAGGACGATAGAAGAGGTAAAAATCTTTGGTTAAGTCGAATAAGGGTCAAATAGACAGTAAGAGTGAATCCTAAAGCAATTATCTCTTGTCAAAACATGTAGAGGTGAAACTAGCAAATAGAAATTCAAACGTATCAAAAATAACATCATATACAGTGAATATAAGGACATAAGAACCCTAAAAGGCCAACTTTCCACAAATAGGTCCGAGCACGCACTCGTCACCTCGCGTACACAGACTACAATCAACATAGATAACTCAAATCCTATGGGGTAGTTCCCCCACACAAGGTTAGGCAAGATACTTACCTCGAGTCAAGCTCAATAAATCCGTAAGAATGCCCCTTCCATGAATATCCGACTATGGATGGCCCAAATCTAGCCAAAACAAATTACATATCATAATTACAACAATAATAGACTTATCTAATTAACGAAATCAACATTTTAACAAAAATTCCAAAATTAACTCAACATCGCCCGTGGGGCCCACTTCTCGGAATCAGGTAAAAATTACAAAAATATGAACACCCAATCACTCACGAGTCCAACCATATAAAAATTACTCAAATCCGACCACAAATCCCCTTTCAAAACTCGAAATCTTCATAGAAGAAGTTCTTCCAATCTTTCCCAATTTTAACCCCAAAAATCCGAAACTAAATGGAGAAAACAACTATAGATTAATGGAATACAACCAAAAACGAGTTAGGAATCATTACCCCAAAGTTTTCTCTGAAGATCCCTCAAACAATCGCCAAATTCCGAGCTCCCAAGTCCAAAAACGAAGAATGAAACCAAACCCTCAGATTTCTCTTTTTTGCCCAGGCATGACCGCACCTGCGCATAATTAGCCGCATCTGCGCGACCGCAGGTGCGCATGTCCAACCGCACCTGCGCTTCCTCTTGCTTCTGCGTGACAAAAATCGACTTCTGCGGAGCCGCTGATGCGCAAATTTTCTCCGCACCTGCGAAGACTGTCAAGTCCTGGTCTTCTTGCACCTACGCCTCAATCTTCGCATCTGCGGGCATCGCAGATGCGGAATTTTCCTCGCACCTGTGACCCTTGGCACTCCTCCATTTTTCCACTTCTGCGCTTGCCTCTCTGCACGTGCGCTCTCACACCTGCGGTCTCTTCTTCTCAGGTGCGAAAATACTAGAAGCCTGAAGACTTAGCAGTAACACAAATCAAACTTTTAATCCGTTAAGCACCCGAAACTCACTCGAGGTCCCCGGAACCTCAACCAAACATACCAACCAATCCTAATACACCATACGAACTTAGTCTAGCCTTAAAGTCACATCAAACAACGTCGAAACCACGAATCGCACCATGAATCGGACTTATAAATTTCAAATCTTTCAACTACTAAAACTCGTGCCGAAACCTATCAAATCAACCCGGAATGACGTCAAGTTTTTCACGCAAGTCCCAAATAACATAACGGAGTTGTTCCAACTTTCGGAATCGCATTCCGACCCCGATATCAAAAAGTCCACTTCCGGTCCAAATCTCCAAAAATTCGACTTTCGCCATTTCAAGCCTAAATCAGCTACAGACCTCAGATTTACAGTCCGAACACGCTCCTAAGTCCAAAATCACCCAACGGAGCTAATGGAATCGACGGAACTCCATTCCGTAGTTGTCTTCACATAGTTCCGACTACAGTCAAAATCCTAAGACTTAAGCTTCCGTTTTAGGGACTAAGTGTCCCAAATCACTCTAAATCATCCGGTAACTGAATTCAACCACGCACGCAAGTCAATACACATAATATGAAGCTGCTTCGGGTCTTATGCCGCCAGGCAGGATGTTAATTCTCAAAACGACCGGCCGGGTGGTTACATCCTTCCCCTCTTAAATAAACGTTTGTCCTCGAACGTGCTAAGAATCGCCTCAAAGTCTTCAAATCACTGAAGGTACATATCCAACACACACCCGCAAGCGACTCCACGTCACCCTAATCCATATAAGCCTGACGACACCATCCCAACTGTAATTCATCCTTTCAGCCAATACCGATAAGCTTTAGAGTCAAAATTCTTACCTTTCATTTGTCTTCAAAAGACCCGATTCTAAATCCATAATCGATAACACTCTCAACCAGCCGTAACAACTCATGCCTACACCCACAAGGTACGACCACACAACAAAATGCCACGCATAGGCCCATGATAACATTTCTGATCATAATAGCTGCACGAAATCAAAACCAACACCGGCAATTAGACTCATATCCGTTAGCAACCCGTTTCAAAACTCCACAACACTGATAATGATGCAAGAAACACGAAGACCTCATAACTACACACCCAATTCAACAAATCACAACTAACACCATCGGGCACACACCCCGCAAGACAAAACTCAAGAAGCACATAACGAAATGGACTAAGTATGTAAAGGGAAACACATAAGATAAATACAAAACAAGCCCGACAGGCACAACGTTATAACAATACCCTACTACAAATCAATTCAAAAGGAAAAATCAAAGTACATAAACAAATTATAAGGATCTCATCCTGGTATCACCCTCCACCGCGGCACGCAGCCCGGCTCAAACATAACAAATCACATGGAGTCGCGAGGTCTCGCCCTCAACTCTGAATCACAAGTAGAATAGATATCATACCAATAGAAATTTTCCACTAACTCAATTCTGCCAATAAAAGCTCAACACTTGCTAAATTCTCACCCCGGTAGAGTATAAAATCACAGATTATAACCAAATTTACTCAGGAATCACAGCAAACCTACCATAATGGACAACGTGAATTTACTTATAGTCAACTTTCAATAATTAAATAAAATAAACGATAGACACGGCTATCACTCATAGAGACTCCCAATGGGGTAAACATCTAAACATAATACTAAGTCATGAACTCACCCATAGGTGGGACAACAAGTAGGGGAACTCGCCCCGATAAGCAGGACCGAATCAAAATATGAATGGTGCCCCTCTGTAACAAATCAAAAGCATACTTGTATGATATCATCTGGCGCAGTGACCTCGAGCCTACTATATGAAACACATCAACGGGTCAGGCCTTCCCGTCTTGGGCTCCCTCTACTCGCCTTAATACTCCGATGTGACACATCTGTCTGAAGTCTAGGACAATCTCTCACCCTATGGCCAGTATCTCCACTTTCGAAGCAACCTCCCTGCTGATGTGGTTGTGGTAATTGAGCGGTACGGGTACTATGAGACCCATGAGCACCCGAAACATTGTGCGAAGCCTGAAGTGCAATCTGAACTGGCTGACCCACAAAACCTCTACCATGTCGTACCCTGCCTCCAAAATAAGGACTAGTAGATCTCTCTGGTCTACGAGGCCTCCTCACCTCCCTGTCCTCTCTCTCCTGATCTCGCCTGTACTCTCTCTCGTGGCCTCGCCTATCTTCTCTCTCCTAGTCCCACATGCCCTCTACTAGGCGGGCGATCCCTACCACCTGCTTAAATGGTACATCTGACTCTAACTCACGAGCCATGCTGAACCGAATGTCATGTCTGAGTCCCTCAATGAATCTACGGACACGCTCTCTAACTGTGGCGACCAATACAGGTGCATGCCTGGCCAAATCACCGAATCTCACGGCATACTCTGACACTAACATAGTGCCCTAGCGCAGCTGCTCAAACTCCGCGCGCCATGTATCTCGAATGGACTGAGGTACAAACTCTCTCAGGAACATCTNTACATGTTGATCCAATTTAGCTAGTCCGATAAATAAAAGAATCTACCTACAAAAGTTCTTATATGACATATTGTGATTCCAGAGAATTTAACGTTTTTATGAAAATTATTATTATTGTCACTTAATGACTCTGAGACCCATGAGCACCTGAAGCATTGTGCGAAGCCTGAAGTGCAAACTGAACTGGCTGACCCACAAAACCTCTACCATGTCGTACCCTGCCTCCAAAATAAGGACTAGTAGATCTCTCTGGTCTACGAGGCCTCCTCACCTCCCTGTCCTCTCTCTCCTGATCTCGCCTGTACTCTCTCTCGTGGCCTCGCCTATCTTCTCTCTCCTAGTCCCACATGCCCTCTACTAGGCGGGCGATCCCTACCACCTGCTTAAATGGTACATCTGACTCTAACTCACGAGCCATGCTGAACCGAATGTCATGTCTGAGTCCCTCAATGAATCTACGGACACGCTCTCTAACTGTGGCGACCAATACAGGTGCATGCCTGGCCAAATCACCGAATCTCACGGCATACTCTGACACTAACATAGTGCCCTAGCGCAGCTGCTCAAACTCCGCGCGCCATGTATCTCGAATGGACTGAGGTACAAACTCTCTCAGGAACATCTCTAAAAACTGAACCCATGTAAGTGAAGCTAACTCGGCCGGGCTACCCAACTCATATGCCCGCAACCACCGATAGGCCACTCCCCTAAGCTGGAAAGTAGTAAAAGGAACCCCGCTCGTCTCCACAATACCTATAGTACAGAGAATGCGGTGACACTCCTCCAGAAAATCCTGTGCACTCTCTGAAGCCAAACCACTAAATGTAGGAGGGTCATATTTCTTGAACCTTGCAAGTCTAAGCTGCTCTTCCTCAGATGCTACTGCCCTGACCACGGGCTGAACTGGGACCATAGGCTGTGTTGCCATGATACCTGGAGCCTGACCAACATGAACTTGCTGCTCTGGGGTGTGGGCGGTAGGAGTCTGGGTTCCTCCCCTGGTTTGTGAAGTAGTTGGTGCAATCGGAATCAACCCCGCCTGAGCCAATGTACCAAAGATGCTCAGGAACTATACTAAGGTATCCTTAAGTCCGGGGGTAACAACAGGCACCTCCGGTACCTGCTCCCCAATTGGAACTAATGGCGGCTCCTCAACTGTTGCTATGGTAGGTGCTCTGGCTGTGACACTTACTCCTCGTTGGCCTCTGCCTCTGCCTCTAGCGATACTTCCTCCAGGAGCAGCGTCATCTATAACTGTAGCTCGTGTCCTCACCATCTGTGAGAGAATGGAATGATAAAAGTTTAAACTCCGAGATCAATAAGCTGGCACAATAGGAATGAAAGAAGTGAGATTGTCCTAAAAGTTTTGTAGCCTCTCAAAGATAAGTACAGATGTCTCTGTACAGATCCGCAAGACTCTACCCAAACTCGCTTATGACTCGTAGCACCTATGAACCTAGAGCTCTAATACCAACTTGTCACGACCCAATTTTCCCTCCGTCTGGGTATCATGATGGCACCTAGTCTTAGGGACTAGGTAAGCCTAACAATAATTAAAACAACATTGCTTAAATAGAATCTCTTAAAACTCCCAAAACCAGTAGTACAAGTCATAAACTCTACAGAGAGTTTGCTAGAAAACTTCTAAATACAACTGTCTAGAAATAAGAATAAACAGTGCAAAACGAAAAGTTGAAGGTGACTCTGAAGCCTGCGAACGCAGCAACAGGTTTACCTTGAGTCTCTACAGTAACAGTCCACACAGATAACTAACGAACAAGTACCTGGATCTGCAAAACAACAAAAAATGCTCAAAAGAGTAGCATGAACACACCACAGCGGTGCCCAGTAAGTATCAAGACTAACCTCGGTGAAGTAGTGACGAGGACTAGTCAAGACACCCACTGGTCTAAATAAACTGAACAAGTATAAGTATAGGGATGATAGAACATGACATCTATCTAAGGACCCCGAGATATGGCTAACGATATAGCAACTGCAATAAGGAAGGAAAACTAGCAAGTAACAGCGGAACACCAGAATAAGACACAGAAGAATGAACGAAAACACAACCCAAATCCAGAAATTCACAATACAGTAAAGGCAAGTAGTAACTCAGCAGCTGCAATAGTTTTCACATCAGGTCTCAGCCAACAGGCCCAATAAATTAGTCAAAATCCTTCAAGTGTAAACGTTTACCCGTAAGTTTCTTTATTTTTTAAAATTGAGGTCTTTAGATTATAATCCTTTCAAATAAGAAATTATTTTTGAAATATACTTCCTTCAAACATAGTTCTTTCAAGATAAAACCTTTCAAATATAAACTTTTCAAATAATTAGCCTTCAAACATAGTTCTTTCAAGATAAATACTTTTCAGGTATAACCCTTTCAAATAAATATCATCAAATATAGTTCCTTCGAGATAAATACTATTCAAATATAAACTTTTCAAATAATTAGCCTTCAAACATAGTTCTTTCAACATAAATACTTTTCAAATATAAACTTTTCAAATCATATACTTCGAGTATAAGTCACCCTATGACACCTGAGCATGGGAGATTTGCAGCCCCGAACACAGATATAACCACAGTGGGGAATCTATCGGAATACCTTTCCGTAATCCCAAAATAAACATGCAGTACTGGGGGGATCTCCCAGAATACGTCCATAGTCCCAAAGTAAATATGCAAGACAGGGGG
Source organism: Nicotiana otophora (assembly GCA_000715115.1). Classification (NCBI taxonomy): domain Eukaryota; kingdom Viridiplantae; phylum Streptophyta; class Magnoliopsida; order Solanales; family Solanaceae; genus Nicotiana; species Nicotiana otophora. The sequence goes on along the minus strand of AWOL01S0001966.1, from coordinate 245,771 downwards.
ATCTCCCGGAATACGTCCGTAGTCCCAATTTAAATATGCAGTGCTGGGGGATCTTCCGGAATACGTCTGTAGTCCCAATTTAAATATGCAGCGCAAACAACAGAGATAACAACTATAACATGACAGAAGCCTCGTAAATCACCACAACGAGTACAAAAGCAACAATGACAGAAATGCAAAGTACGGTAAGCAAATCAACTCAAGAATTTAAGTCACAAGAACGGTATAACTCATTCAAAAGAAATAACCACCGTAAAAAATGTTAGGCACAAGGAGAACAACTTAATAAGGGAAAAAAACAAAAATGTAGCAACGATTCCACAATATTCAAGTCAACAATAAGAAGCCAACACGAGTCAAATAGTTCCAATAATGGCAAGTCAACTAAGATATAGGTTATCTAAACTCCTTTTGAGGTTAAGCAATTACGACGAAAATTCAACAATTCAAATAAGGATAAGCAGCGGAAGATAATCAAAACTCCAATTAAGACTAAACAATTATAGGGTGAGAAAATAATGATTTCAATTACAGATAAGCAGTTATAAAAAAAATATAACACGACGATAGAAGAGGTAAAAATCTTTGGTTAAGTCGAATAAGGGTCAAATAGACAGTAAGAGTGAATCCTAAAGAAATTATCTCTAGTCAAAGCATGCAGAGGTGAAACTAGCAAATAGGAATTCAAACGTATCAAAAACAACATCATATACAATGAACATAAGGACATAAGAAACCTAAAAGGCCAACTTTTCATAAATAGGTCCGAGCACGCACTCGTCACCTCACGTACACAGACTACAATCAACAGCGATAACTCAAATCCTAAGGGGTAGTTCCCCCACACAAGGTTAGGCAAGATACTTACCTCGAGTCAAGCTCAATAAATCCGTAAGAATGCCCCTTCCATGAATATCCGACTCTGGATGGCCCAAATCTAGTCAAAAGAAATTACATATCATAATTACAACAATAATAGACTCATCTAATTTACGAAATCAACATTTTAACAATAATTCCGAAATTAATTCAACATCGCCCGTGGGGCCCATTTTTCGAAATAGGGTAAAAATTATTACAATATGAACACTCATTCACTCATGAGTCCAACCATATAAAAATTACTCAACTCCGACCACAAATCCCCTTTCAAAACAAGAAATCTTCATAGAAGAAGTTCTTCAATCTTTCCCAATTTCAACCCCAAAATTCCGAAACTAAATGGAGAAAACAACTATAGATTAATGGAATACAACCAAAAACGAGTTAGGAATCATTAACCCAAAGTTTCCTCTAAAAATCCCTCAAACAATTGCCAAATTCCGAGCTCTCAAGTCCAAAAACGAAGAATGAAACCAAACCCTCGGATTTCGCTTTTCTGCCCAGGCATGACCGCACCTGCGCATAATTAGCCACATCTGCGCGACTGCAGGTGCGCATGTCCAACCACACATGCGCTTCCTCTCGTTTCTGCGTGCCAAAAATTCGCTTCTGCGGAGCCGCTGATGCGCACAATTTCTCCGCACCTGCAGAGACTGTCAAGTCCTGCACTTCTCGTACATGCGCCTCAATCTTTGCATCTGTGGGCATCTCAGATGCGGAATTTTCCTCGCACCTGCGACCCCTGGCACTCCTCTATTTTTCCGCTTCTGCACTTGCCTCTCCGCATGTGCGCTCTCGCACATGCGGTCTCTTCTTTGCAGGTGCAAAAATACCAGAAGCCTGAAGACTTAGCAGTAACACAAATCAAACTTTTAATCCGTTAAGCACCCGAAACTCACCCGAGGCCCCCGGAACCTCAACCAAACATACCAACTAATCCTAATACACCATAAAAACTTAGTCGAGCCTTAAAGTCACATCAAACAACGTCAAAACCACGAATCGCACCATGAATCGAACTTATAAATTTCAAATCTTTCAACTTCTAAAACTCGTGCCTAAACCTATCAAATCAACCCCGAATAATGTCAAATTTTGCAGGCAAGTCCCAAATAACATAACGGAGTTGTTCCAACTCTCGGAATTGCATTCTGACCTCGATATCAAAAAGTCCACTTCCAGTCCAAATTTCCAAAAATTCAACTTTCGCCATTTCAAGCGTAAATCAGCTACAGACCTCAGATTTACAGTCCAGACACGCTCCTAAGTCTAAAATCACTCAACGGAGCTAATGGAATTGACCTGACTCCATTCAGGAGTCGTCTTCACATAGTTCCGACTACGGTTAAAATTCTAAGATTTAAGCTTCCGTTTTAGGGACTAAGTGTCCCAAATCACTCTGAATCATCCGGTAACTGAATTCAACCATGCACGCAAATAAATACACATAATATGAAGCTGCTCAGGGTCTTATGCCACCGAGCGGGACTTAAATTCTCGAAACGACCGGCCGGGTCATTTCCTTTTGTGTGGCATTGTGTCATTTGCCTCTCTGTGGTTATTGATTTTGAGCAGGGTGGCTCGAGGTAGATAATATGGACCAACGTTTGGATGGAGTCATGCATTGCAACGTAGTTATGTTAAGGTATGAACCTTGTGTTAGAATTGTATGATGGTTCTACGGTGTAATAGATTTTCGGCATTTCGTTGTGGCGGTACTTGTTAATCTTGCGGGGCAGTTCTCTCATTTGAGTCATTTTCCATGACTGAGTACATTTGAATTATTACGTATTGGCGCACTAATGGCACGATTTTTGGCTCTGAGTTATATTGGTGTGGCATGTCTGTGGGATAGTTGTGTTTAATAATATATGGTCATTGGACATAGAATAGGTACTATCAAGTTTGAAACGGTATATTTTGGAGGATAATATTGAAAGTCGGCTTAGAAAGTGATTATGGTTCTGGTTGGGGCGAGAGAGATCCATGACTTGTTTATCTGATAAGGGGTTACGAGATTCTGCGTGTTTCTTTTATTATCAACAGTGTACGAAGGTTTTGGGATGAGGTTTTGTTCGATATGGGGTATAATGCTAGTACTTGGTTGGTTTGAAGTAGTTATTGTGATTAGGAATGGTGCTACGAGCATGCGAGTTGTGTAATATGTTAGGTGATTATATCTATGGTTATGGTTATGGCTCGATGCAACTTGTTTAGACTTATACAGTGAGTAACTGTGAGATTCGGATCTTGTAAGAAATTCTAAAGGTTGGAAATTGAATTTCAAGGTTTATGGGCTAAGGTTAAATCAATGATTTCAATTGTATTGAGTTGTCGAGCCTATATAGAATAGGGTGACGTGGGATCACCCCCGGGTACGTGCGTGGTAAGATGGAATAGTGATTTGATGGCTTGGAAACAACTCTTGGCACATTTGAAGACGAACGTATGTTTAACTAGGGGAGAATGTAACGACTCGACCAGTCGTTTTGGTATTACAGCCTCGTTCCCCCATTTACTACTCTATTTGTGATTTATAGCTTTATTATGACCTATCGGATTAGTTAGTTCAGGTCCGGAGATATTTTGGAATGAATTGAGACACTTAGTCTCATAATGAAAATCTTAAGTTAGAAAAGTCGACCGAATATCGATTTATGTGTAAACGACCTCGGATTTGAATTCTGATGATTCCAGTATCTCCGTATGGTGATTTTGGACTTAAGAGTGTCCGAAAAATTATTTGGAGGTCAGTAGTGGAATCAGGCTTGAAATGGCGAAATTTGAATTTTTGGAAAATTTGATCGGGGAGTTGACTTTTTGATATCAGGGTCGAAATCCGATTTTGAAAATTGGAATGGCTTAGTTATGTCATTTATGACTTGTGTGTAAGATTTGAAGTCATTCCGGATTGATTTGATGTGTTTCGGCACAAGATATATAATTTAAAAGTTTCAAAGTTTATTAGGCTTGAATCTATTTGTGATTCGTGTTTTTAGTGTTGTTTGATGTGATTTGAGGCCTCGAGTAGGTCCGTGTTATGTTATAGGACTTATTGGTATATTTGGTTGAGGTCCTTGGGGTCTCGGGTGAGTTTCGGATGGTTAATGGATCAAATTCGGACTTAAAACCACTACTGGGAATTTTGCTTCTGGTATTTTTGCACCTGCGGAGGTTTGATTGCAGGTGCGAAGCCGCATGTGCGCACCAGCCATCGCAGAAGTGACCAGACGTCAAGAGGGGCAATGGTCATAGGTGCGAAGAAATTTCTGCACCTGCGAGGTCGCAGATGCGTGCAGGGATTCGCAAAAGCGGAGGGAGCATTTTAGGCGATCGCAGATGCGGACATTTCATCGCACCTGCAAGACCGCAGATGCGGCTAATCTGGTCGCAGGTGCGATAGGCCCTGGACAGAATAAAATTGGAGGAGTTCCGAGCTTTTGCCATTTTTTGGCATTTCAAGCTCGGGTTGGGCAATTCTTGAGCGAGAAATCACGGGAAATCTTGAGGTTAGTCACTTGTGATCATTTCTACTCCATAATATTGAATTATGATCGAATAATCCGACAAGATTACGTGTTTTTGAGGTGTAAATCGGGGATTTGAACCTAGGGATTGGAAAATAAGATTTGAGGGTTTGGAGGTCAAGTTGAGGTCGGATTTTGGTAAAATTAGTATGGTTAGACTCGTGGTTGAATGGGATTTCAGATTTTGTAACTTTTGTCAATTATCGAGTCATGGGCTCCACGGGCTATTTTTGGAGTGTAATTTCGGATTTTGTGGAAAAATATTAGTATTTTGATTTGGAATTAATTTTTATAAATTGTGTGGACTGAATCAAATTAATTGTGACTAGATTTGAGCCATTCGGAAGTTAATACGCGTAGAATGGGATTTCTGGAGCATTGTTTAGCTTGCTCGGCATTGGATTCGCCTTGTTCGAAGTAAGTAACTCTTCTAATCTTGGAGTTGAGGGTATGAACCCTGAATATACGTATTATATGAATCGTTTGGAGGTGACGCACATGTTAGGTGATGGGCATGTGGGTGTGCACCATAGAAATTATGACGTAATTATTTCTGTGGAATTCTATAGTCAAATAATCTTGGCATTTTCCGGGCAGTTTTATGTGTTAAAGAAATTGAGCTGAGAATCAAATTAAAAATCATGCTGAGGCTATGTGCCAGTATTATTGGGACCCACAAAGATCATATTGCTGTGAATTATTTGTTTTAATTGAAAATTTATACTTAGTCATATTCATTTCATTGCATATCATATTTCAGTCTCTGTTGTTATTTATTTATACATCATATCATCATTTTCGGGCTATTTTCATGACATTGTGAGCCCATGAGAGAAAGACTGAAGAGATTGATGACTGAGGGAGGCCGAGAGCCTGACTGTGAGGATATTATTATGTGGATCGGGGCTTTCCGCCTGCAGTAGGCCATATTGGATTTATATATTATTATTATTATTATTATTATTATTATTATTATTATTATTATTATTATTATTATTATTATTATTATTATTATGATGATG
>AWOL01S0001966.1:230018-240260 GCA_000715115.1 Nicotiana otophora | reverse complement strand
TGAATTAATTGTTTTAAAAATGTACATTTCACACTCAGTCATATTCATCCATTGTGAGGATATTTATGGGATCGAGCTGCGCACCGCAGCAGACCATATTGGATTTATATATTATTATTATTATTATTATTATTATTATTATTATTATTATTATTATTATTATTATTATTATTATTATTATTATGATGATGATGTGGATCAGGGCTGCCCGCCTACAGTAGGCCTTATAGGCTTTATATAACGCTTGGGCTGAAGGAGCCCCTCCGGAGTCTGCACACATACCCAGTGAGCGCGGTTGATATTATTGAGGGATGGATCTTCCCTGGACATGGATCTTGTCCGAAGTATTATATACCTGGAGATGGATCTTCTCACGGGCTGGATTGGCCCTACTCGGTACTAGGTGACTGATGATCAGTTGATGTGTATATTCCGGGATGGATCTTTCCTGGGCCGGATTGGCCATATACAGTACTGATTGATTGGGCATGATGAGTGGAATATGTGAAAAAGTGAGATTGAGTACTCTGAGAGTGTGAGTATATGAGTTCATCTCTGAGATACATTGCATTGACCATGACTTACAGGGATAGAGATGTATTTTTCTCATGCTGTACGGTATCACATCATTCATGATTTCTCACACATATTGACAGATGGGCATAATGATGCAATTGTTTTACACTGGTTATCTGGAAAGAAAATGAAACATCTTATTTATTATAGAAAGAATTTTGGGAAAATTATTGTTTTCAAACTTATTCATATTGTTGGAAACTCCGGTAAACGATTTAGGTTTTCATTGATGTACTTGAAAGGCAAAACTATTTTCAGAAATCATGTTTTATTTGAGCATTTGATTGTTGAGTTACTTCTGGTATTACTTGTTTTATGTTGTTATGAACTATTGTTGGTTATTGAAGTTGGGACCCGACCTTGGTACAAGCTCGTCACTACTTTCAACCTAAGGTTATGTTTGTTACTTATTGAGTAAATGGGGTCAGTTGTACTCATACTATACTTTTGCACCTTGCGTGCAGATGTTGACCGCTGATGTTGCTGTGTTCGCTGGGAGCTGGATCTGAAGATGTACCTGCGTTCCGGTTGTAGCTGCCTCTTGTTCATGGTAGCCTTAGATTCATAAAATTCTGTTTATGTGCTTTTAAAATAGATGATGTATTTACTTTATACTAGCTTTGTATACTCTATTCTTAGAAGCTCATGATTTGTATTACAAGTTCTTGGGGAATGTATAAGTTTAAGATTTTTCTTTACTTAAATTGCTTTAATAATTGTGATTGGAATTGGATAGATGATAATTGGCTTACCTAGCAGGTTGGATTAGGTGCCATCATGACTGGTTGGATTTTGGGTCGTGACACACTTGTACTTAAAAGCCATTTTTAAGCCAATTCAAACGGGCTCTTATTTAGAAAAGAAAAAGAAAAAGTCTTGTTATGTCTGCAATAGTAAAATTGACACATTAGTTCCTAGTGTTTTTGTCAAAACTGGTTTAGTCAAAGTTTTAGAAGTTTTAATCCGTCCTTGATTTATATAGTATTTATTTCCAATAAAGCTGAAGGAAATTATTTTATTATAAAACTCTAAAAGATCTCTACAATAGTTTATTTCTTCTACACATGTCTCTACTATTCTTCACATTCTTAAAAAAAGCAGGCAATATTGCTATTTGTAATAGTACAAAATTTATTTTTAGTAGAAACAGTAAAATATATTCATATATTAATTTGACTATAAACTTTAGTTAAATATGAATTAAATAAACTTACAAATATCAATTCCTAAATAATTTTGGTTTCCTACTACTACTTTGAATTAGTTTTTCAACTTTCTCTCGTAATTCAAAGTTGTATACGTCTGATTTTTGTTGTTGTTGTTGTAATTATGTTGGAGGACATCGCCCAACTTTCACTTTTGTTGAATCACTTGTCTCTAAATCTCGTTGATGCACTTTGTCACTAATACCTAATGTTGTTGAAGCGCCGGTCTTCAACTCCCATTGATGCACTTTGTCACCAGCATCCAATTTTGTTGAAGCACCTATCCTTAACTCATGTTGATGCACTTTGTCACCAGCATCCAATTTTGTTGAAGCACCTATCCTTAACTCATGTTGATGCACTTTGTCACCAACATTCAATTTTGTTGAACCATTTGTCTCCAATTCCCATTGATATACGTTGTAACCAACACCAAATTTTGTTGATTTGTTAAAGCACCTGTCTCCAACTCCTTTTGATGCACTTTGTCACCAATACTTAATTTTGTTGAAGCACATGTCTTCAACTCCCATTGATGCACATTTTCACTAACACCTATTCTTTTTGTTTTTTCTTGACCGCTTCTATAATTTTTAAAGAAGAACTTCTTCCTATTGTGCCATATTTGCTTGTATTCCTTTAAATATGCAATCTTTTTATCATGACATATTGTACGTCATGTGTCTAGTAAATTATTGTAGTTACTCGGGGAGAGAATTATGACTCATGAAGTGCTCATGATCAGTAGATAATACTTAGGTGAAATTATAAGAGACGTAGCGGGAAAGATTCCGAAAATTAGAAAAATCATAACTCTAGACTTCCTTAATCTTGTTTCCAATCCTTAGTATTTTAGTTGATAGTTTCACTAGTTTAATATTTGTTTGTTAATTAGTTAAAAATAAAAATCACAGTCTTTATAACTAGAAAATTGTTTGAACTTGTGTTTCTTAGCGATATTGAACAGTCGTAGCTAAGTTTTAGTTCTCTGTGGGATTCGACTCCGAACTCTTAGACCGGCTTATATTTGCATCGATCGATTAACCTTTTTAGAACTAAAATTGGGCGTGATCAGTTTCTTAACTCTCTCCTGTTGGAATTACAGTTTCAAGAAAGTTATGTAATTAGAAAGATATAGCACATTATAATGAGATTACCCAAAATGGATCAACAAGTTTCACTTCTTGATCAAACTTCTGTAAGTGAGGTCTCTCTCACACACACACATACACATACACACACAGTGTGAGAGAGACTTCTCTGTAAATGGCACATCCTTCTCTGTATACCTTTTCTTTAAAGAACATATGTATACTTACTGTTATATCTACTCACTGCTTAGTATTTAGTTAATTAAATTTATTTATTTTGGAAAGATTTTTGTCTTTTTCTGAATAAAACAGGGGTAAATTTCACAAATGATCATATAATTATTACTTTTTGTTACCATATAATAAAATTTTCATTAACTCACACAAATCATAGTGACTGGAAAATATAATTTTTCAATAGTATTTTCTTATTCCACGTTTCTTTTTTTTTTTCAATTTTAAATCTAATAATAATAACCCCAAAATAGGAAAAATATATATATTTGGTTGCTCCTAAAAATAATATACGATAATACACACACACACACACACACACACACACACACACACATATATATATATATATATATATAATCTATATATATGTTTGACTAGCGAATGTAATTACGTATTAGTTTTGACCGACCACTCAATTTTATATTTCTCCCTTAAAATAGGAATGACCCAACCCGACTTGACCTAATACTCATATATATAAATTAAAATAATACTAAAAGTGAAACTTTCCCCCACAAAAACTTAATTTGGAAATGAATAGAAAGAAGGTATAATTAGAGAGCACTTGAAACAAAATGCTATCAATTTGAATAAAAATCTTGAAAACAAAAATAAAATATAGAAGTATTGTGTTGTGAAGGATTTACTTTTAATATTATTTTAATCTATATATATGTGTAGTGAGTCGGGTCGGGTTGGATTAGATCATTTCTATTTTAATCGTATTATTATTTATTAGACTGAAAATAAAAAAAATAAAAACCGTGAAATAAGAAAATACTACTGAAGATTTGTATTTTTAGATCACTATAATGTTTGTGTGAGTTAGTAAACTTTTTATGATTATCGTGTGAGAAAATATAGTTATATGACTTTGATGAAAAAAGTCATAGTTACATGATCATTTGTGAAATTTACCTGGAGTAATTTTCAGTCTTAGTAGTTTTAATTTGTTTTGAAGAAACAAATGTGACACCTTTCCACTAATTACGGATAGAAGAAGGGAAGAAAATGGATCATTTAATTGAGATAAAGAAAACTACGTATGGTCAAGGGTTGAATACCAATAAATCCGCAAAAGTACATATCTCTCTTTGATAAAAGATTTAAGGATTTGAAAAATTCGTCTGCCAAATCATATACCATATTCAAAATAAATGTGGGGCTACGTGAATCAAATCCAGATGTTTATAAGCTAAAGTTTGATCTTCATTTGATAAAATGAGAGAATGATCTAAAGATTTTCTTTTTTTGTATATTCAATAAAAATGTGTGTTTAGTCACTATACATACCTAGGATTATATACAAAAAGAATGAAGTTGACATAAAATAAAATACAAGGAAGGAAAAAATAATTAAAAATATATTGTGTAATGTGCTGAGCACTATGTGAATAAACAATTAAAATACATGGTGTAATGTGCTGAGCACTATGGGAATATTATGGAACAATATAGTAATGAGAATAAATAATTAAAGTACATGGTGTAATATGTTGAGCACTAGGGGAATATTCTGGAACAATGTAGTAATTGTACTTCATAATCAGAAAATTCTAGACATTTTTCTGCAAACCTTCATCGTCTCCAATACCCCCCTCAAGTTGGAGGAGGAACGTCACGACCCAAAATTCATAGAGGTCGTAATGGCACCGGATACCACTGTCAGGCAAGCCAACAATAAATACTTAATTGGGTTCTCATTTTGTTACTTTTGAAATCATATTTTCCTTCAATTTAAATAGTAAAGAAAGGGGGATTTACAGAGTAAATAATAAGACTTTTAACAAATTCAACACAGAACAACCCATGATCATCCCAAACCCGGTGTCACAAGTGCATGAGCATTAACTAGGAATATAATATAAAATAAAATACAACTGCTGCCTGGAATACAAATTGGGCAGGAAAAATGTAAGTACTCTGAAGAAGACTCTGCTGGCTGCGAATCGTAGTATAGAATGCAACTCACCTAAATCCCCGCCATAACCGCGCCTCTGTGCCCACAAGGCCACTAAACATATATGTACCTGTACGAAAATGTACAACAAGTGTAGTATGAGTATATAAATCAACGCATACCCAGTAAGTATCCAGTCTAACCTCGAAGAAGTAGTGATGAGGGGTCGACTTCGATACTTACTAGTGGTCCAATAATATCAGGTATAGTAAAGAAGTGAATGAATATGAGACAGAGTAAATATATGAAACAAACAAGTATAAAATATGTGGTACAATTTTCCTCTTTACTATTTACGCAAACTCTCAACTAGAAAGTTCCCTCCGTAACTGGAGCATATATAGATAGATATAGTGGATTTCATCAAAAAAGTTGTTGTCATAATTCAAATCAGGGAAAAACTCTCAAATACACTGGCTTCTTTCCAAATGTTACACACGATTCCATGAGGATAATATATATATATATATATATATGTGTGTGTGTGTGTGTGTGTGTGTAGGAAATGCCGAGGCGTACGACACAGTCCAACATAAAAGTAAATTGTGCATTGCCGAGGGTCGAACGGCGCGAACCATAGATGCATCTATTAACCTGCCGAGGCGAATGACCCGCTCTCATAAGAGTGTGGTACATATATTCTGCCGAGGCGAATGGCCCGATCCCATAAGAGTAGTAGGAAATACCCCGATCGCGAATCATATGTGCGACGCGGTCAAACATAAATTTAAGAAATCACCCCGCTCGCAGATCATGCTTGCGATGCAGTCAAATATAAATTTAACATTAAAATCATTTCACTTTTTAACTCTTTTCAAATAAGGGAAATTCAGCTCGTAGCTTTTTAAGAAAATTACCCCGCTTGCAAAACATACAAGCAACGCAGTTACACACAGATCTCTTCAGCTATTATAATATTTCTCAATTCTTTTCAAAATTACGAAGTTCAAATAAAACCTTTTAAATATCAAGTTCTTCAATTTCAACTCCTCTCAAAACATTTAATAATCAGACTCAATCTCGCTCCCTCTTAAGGCAAACAATAAACATAAATCAATAACAATATCAATAAGGCATAATGTGAGCCTAAAACTACCCGGACGTAGGCATAGCTATGTAAAGACACGGCCGGTCATTTTGAGTATTATAACCCTATTTCTCCATTTACTACTCAATTTATACTTTATAGTTATTTTATGACTTACCGGATTAATGGGTTTGGGTTCGAAAGGAATTCAGAGTGAAATGAGACACTTAGTCTCATAATTAAAAATTTAAGTAATAAAAGTGGATCGAATATGGACCTATATGTAAACGACCTCGGATTTGAATTTAGATGATTCCAATAGCTCTGTATGGTAATTTGGACTTAGGAGTATGTCCAAAAAATTATTTGGAGGTCCGTAGTGGAATTAGGCTAGAAATGCCGAAAGTTAAATTTTTGGAAAGTTTGACTAAGGGTTGACTTTTTGATATCGGGTTAGAATCCGATTCTGAAAATTTGAATACCTATGTTATGTCATTTATGACTTGTATGCAAAATTTGAGGTCAATCGGACGTGATTTGACAGGTTTCGGAGTCATTGTAATTTCAAAGTTCATTAGGCTTGAATTGGAGTATAATTCATGGTTTTAGCGTTGTTTGAGGTGATTTGAGGGTTTGACTAAGTCCGTATGATCTTTTAGGACTTGTTGGTATATTTGGTTGAGGTACCGAGGGGCTCGGGTGAGTTTTGGATGGTTAACGGATTAAAAATTAGGACTTGAACAACTGCTGGAAGTTTTTGATATCTGATGATGTTTTCCTTCTACGCAATAGCGTGAATGCGTCTGCGATCGCGTAGGCTTAGTTGGTCAATGGGGGTTGTTGTTCCACGCGATCGCGTAGGGTTAATGTGAGGCATTGGCATTTTGTGCTTCGCGATCGCGTGAAGTGGGACGCGATCGTGTAGCTCTAGGATTTTGTGACTCGCGAACGCGTGAAGAAGGTCGCATTCGCGTAGAGTCAGTGGAGCGGAAATAGAAGTCACGCGTTTTGTGCTTCGTGATCGCGTGGACAAGTCCGCGATTGCGTAGGTCTGTGATGTTGTGCTTCACGATCGCGTAGGAAAGTCTGCGATCACGTAGAGTAAAATCTGGGCGATGAAAAATCGTTCTTCGCGATCGCGTGGGAATATTCGCGATCGCGTAGAGCAAATGTCTGGGCAGAGAGTTTAAGTTCTGAAAATGGGACTTCGTCCCATTTTCAGTTTTTGACGGATTTGAGCTCGGCAAGAGGCAATATTTGGGAGTTTTTCAAGGAAAACAACGGGGTAATTATTCTTAACTCAATATTGGTTAAAGTACCTGAATCCATGGTTGTTTTTATCATTTAATTGGTGAATTAAATTGGAAAAGTTTGAAAACCCTCTTAGTTTAAATTAAAGATTTGAGGGTCGAGTTGGGGTCGGATTTTGATAAAATTGGTATGGGTAGACCTCGTGATTGAGGTTGTGAGTTCGAGTCACCCCAAGGTGGGTTGCTCTGATGGTAAGCACCATCCACTTTCAACCAAGAGGTTGTGAGTTTGAGTCACCCCAAGAGCAAGGTGGGGAGTTCTTGGAGGAAAGGATGCCAAGGGTCTATTGGAAACAGCCTCTCTACCCCAGGGTAGGGGTAAGGTCTGCGTACACACTACCCTCCCCAGACCCCACTAGTGAGATTATACTGGGTTGTTGTTGTTGTTGTTGTTGTTGTAGACTTCGTGATTGAATGGGCTTCCGGATTTTATAATTTTTGTAGGGTTTCGAGACGTGGGTCCCACAGGCAATTTTTAAGCTAAAATTCGGTTTTTTATGGAAAATTATATTTTTCATATGGAATTAATTCCAATAAATTTTATTAACTGAAGCGAATTATTTGTGACTAGATTCGAGGCATTCGGAGGCCAATTTATGAGGCAAAGGCATAGCAGAGTAAAAACTTCCATGCTCTTAGGTAAGTAACAGTTAAATCTGGTCCTGAGGGTATGAAACCCCGGAATCTTTTGTCATGTGATTATTTTGGAGGTGACGCACATGCTAGGTGACGGGCGTGTGGGCGTGCACCGAGGGGATTGTGACTTGATCCATCCCGTGAAACTATAAAGTTGAATAATTTGTTGTTAGCTATATGCTTTCTATGTGTTGAAGAGATTTGACTATAAATCATGTTAGAAATCATGTTTAGGCTATGTGATAGTATTGTTGGGACCCACAGAGGGTACATACTTATAAAATTAATTGCTAATTTCTATCTTGTGCTCAGTCATGATTTTACTTGCGTATCATACCTCAATTGTTTTTATATTTGTTGATGCATTATGTTATCTTTGTTTGGGCTGATCTTTGCAATTTCTGAGAGCCCGAGAGACTAGAGAGGTTGAGGACTGAGTAAGGCCGAGGGCCTATCGGTGAGGTAAGGATATTATGGCACGTGAGTTATCCGTGCAGGATATTATAGCACGTGAGTTGTCCGTGCAGCACGTGAGTTGTCCGTGCAGATTATGGCACTCGGGCTGTAGGAGCCCCTCCGGAATCTGTACACCCCCAGTGAGCACGGGTACCCATTGAGTGTGAGTGCTGAGGGCTGAGAGTCGAGTGATGAGTTGAGTGACTGTTGCCTGAGAGGTTATACTTGCTTTGCATTTGTTATTGCACTTGATTGCTATCTGTCATTGTTGTGAAATTTCTGAAAGATTTTATATCCGGATTACATGAAATTTAACTGTATAAAATTAATTTGACTTAAACTGCAGGATTTGAAAGCATGTCTATTCTTTGCTGGAATTACTGAAAGTGAATTGTAACTGTGTAGCTCGTCATTATCTTCAGTTCCTTAGTTATTATTATTACTTGTTGAGTTGGTTGTACTCTTACTACACCCTGCACTTCGTGTGCAGATCCAGGTGTTCCCGGACATAGCGGGTGTTGATCATTTCGCGTAGTTGATTTTCAGGAGATTCAGAGGTAGCTGCCATGTTTTGCAGACCTTGTCTCTCTTTCCCTATAACTTTGTTTACTGTATTTTGGTCTTAGACTATTATAGACCTTATGTTCCAGATTTGTATCCATATTAGATGCTCATGTACTCGGTGACACCAGATTTTGGGGAGTGTTCGTGTCAGTATTTATGGGATTTTGTATTGTATTAAATTATTGTATTTTCAAACTTAAGAGAAATTTTGGTTTATCGAGATTATCGGCTTGCCTAGTATCGAGATAGGAGCCATCACGACAGGTTGGGATTTTGGGTTGTGACAAGCTAGTACCTATGTACGGACTCTCGTCACCTCGTGCGTACGTAGCCCCCCACAAGTAGAGGCACATGATAATTTAGTTCACCTATGGGTTAATTCCCTCTTACAAGGTTAGAAACGAGACTTATCTCGTTCTGCAGTTTCATAACAGACTCCAAAGCCGTTCCAACAACTCAAATTGATGTTTGCCGCTCTAAACCTAGTCAAATATGATGCAACCGAATCAAAATATACTCCAATACTCATAATTAATCAATTTATAACAATTTTCAACTCCGCTCGAAAAATTATTAAAGCAACCCTCGGGCCCACGTGCTCGAATTCAAAAAGTTTTTAAAGATAATCATTACCCATAACACTATAAACTCAAATATATGATTTATTCCAAATTCCATGCCCAAATTCGTAGTCAAAATGTAACAATACCAATTTGTAGTTCTTTCTTCAAAATTCCAAATTTCTACACATTTGCATGTCTAAATCCATATATAATCGAAGTATTTAACTTGAAATAGGTAGGAATCACTTATCTTGACATGGATGATGAAGATGGAGCTCCAAAATCACTCCAAGATCGGCTCCCATGGCGGAAATGAAGTGAAAATGGCCAAAATGCCGTTTAAAACAACTCACTGCCCAACACTGCCCTTCTTCGCGTTCGAGACCAATGCCTCGCGTTCGCAAAGGCCAAATGTCTCTGACCCAAAATTTCTTTTTCGCATTCACAACCTCCTCGTCGTGTTCGCGATGGCCAAAAGACATTAACCCTCCGCGTTCGCGTTCCACACTTTGCGTTCGCGAAGGCCAACGACCTCGGACCCATCTCCTCCTTTCTTTTTTGCGTTTGCGTCGCCTTGGCGGAGTTTGCGAAGGCTTGCCCAGCTCCTGCCTCGCATT